>JBBPPN010000044.1:0-23367 GCA_038091995.1 Leccinum holopus
TGTTTGATAGCATCTTGGTAGACTTTGGTAGACTTGGTAAGTCTATTCCTACACTTTTTTTCGCTTTTTGTACACTTTGTACACTTTCTCTTTACTAACTTTGTTTGATAGCATCTTGGTAGACTTTGGTAGACTCGGTAAGCCTATTCCTACACTTTTTTTCGCTTTTTGTACACTTTGTACACTTTCTCCTTACTAACTTTGTGTAATAGCATCTTGGTAGGCTTGGTAAGCTTTGTTGTGTACACTTTTTCGCTTTTTTGCTACACTTTGGCTTATGTATACTTAATACTCTTTGTCATACACTTTTGTACACTAGTAGTGTGACAGGCATGTATATTAGAGATAATAAAATAATGTTTCATTGAAATTTTTGATGATAATGTTGTGATTGAATTTGTGATCAAATAATGGAAGCATTTCAGTAGGCTATCTTTTGCGAAAATAAATTCCGAAAATATATCTAAAAATGTTATATATTATCTACAATATATCATGGAACATCTTTACTAATACTACATCAATATTCTATCAATTGTATAGAATTATTTACAAATAAGGCCAATTATTTGGGGGGACCAGGAAATTGCACATATTTGTAAGAAATGTAACATTTTTGCATAATTGAATATTTATGTTACATTTCGTCGAAAATATCTATGATTCTGTGCAATTATCCAGGGGAGGTATTTCCTGATGTTGATCGCCACCACGCCAGAAATCGTCGTCCGCGCACACCATCTGAAGCCCAGCTCGACCGTGCTCAACAAACCAGAGATGAAGGTCAAGCGTCTGATATGGCGGGTCCAAATGATGTACACAACACAGTCGAGTCCGCAGGTACAAAAGAAAAGAAACGTACCAAGAAAGACAAGTGTGACGACCCTACCCTCGTTCGCTTTTATCCTCGGATGTGCGCCGCGATGATCGACCTTGCCAAATTTCACTTTCGCTTTCATCAAATTATGTCGGATCCGTTTCCCTCGATGCAGGATGCCGTCAATAGTATCTGTCGAGATGTCCTCGATGACGCTATGGCCTGTTTTGTCAAAAAGGGCCGCAATATCGAGCAAGGTGCGTAGTCCTTTTGCATTCATCCGTACTGTACCTATCACGAGTTCAAGAATATTGGGACAAACACAAGGATGATATGGCCGTTTGCGTGTGGAAAGACATCAATACCTTTCGCAGTGAGGTGCGAAAGGTCATCCTGGACGTCGTTCCGATCGAGTACGAGCTTTCTGCTCCCCACTTGAAGACATCGGCGGAGCGCTTGGCTGCAATCAAGGCCAAAGCAAGCGTGCTCGCAAACAAGTTCAGTTTCCTTCAAGGGGAACGGGATGATCAAGCAAGTTTTTTCTATATAAATGTCCTTGCGTTTAACTGTCTCGTCTCCAGGGCCGTGCATCTAACTTTTCACACAATTGCATTCGTGTTGCTTGCCATCGGATATTCTACCGGAAAGGCTCGAAATCATTTCGTGACGATGAATTGTTTCGGGATACGGTGCCATATACAGCCGTGCTGTATGTGGCTTCATATGTGAGATATCTCACCTTCGTTGATTATGTTGACCAATTATTGTGTCTAGATCAAAGGTGTTCTTGATTCGTATGCTGCCAAGGGCAGTATGGATGGTAAAGTATCTCCAGTAAAGAATGAGGAGGATTACTGGAAAATGCACAAGAAGATGCAAGCAGTCGTCGACAATGATTACCATGGTCGAAAACTTGATGCCACCCTCAAAGCCTGGGCACAGGAAGCCTAGTAAGTGATTTTTGTTTGACCATGCATTTGTTGTTCATTGTTATCTAGTACCAGTGAATTATTGGATGCAGATAATGGCTCATCAGATTGTGAAGTTGATCTAGACTGATTAATTTGTTGTTTACTTGTCTCTGCTGGTGGTTTTGTTTACTTGTTCTGTCCATTTCTTTGTGCCGAGAAATAGTACTGTGGTTGTTTTCTAAATTGAGTGAATGTGTGATTGTGTGATATAGGACCAATGAACCCATATAGTCCTATATGAGATCTATGAAAATGTACTGGACTTATGGGAATATACAGCCTGGTGTAGGATGTATGAAAATACACTGTATTATGGACTCATCTACAGTCCCACATAGGACCAATGGAAATTTACAGCCTTATATAGGATGCATGGAAATGCATTGTATTTATGGACATCTACAGCTCTACAGAGGATAAATGGAAATATACAGTCCTATACAGTCCTATACAGGATCCACAAGAATATACAGAATAGTATATGGTTCTATATAGGATTCATGAAAATCTGCAGCTCTGGACAGTTGAAATATCTAAGATCTATACACAGATTGTATGTGACATGGTTAATATTTTCAGCAGTATAGTGGCAGCACTGTAAGCACTGTGCATAACTGTGCAGCATGATCTAGTGCTATTGAGCATGATACATGTCAAATGATGAAAGTATTATCAGGTGTATTGTGTCATCCAATGTACATATCAATGATTTCTATTGCCATAACTTGACTGTGAAAGAACTGTTCGTGGGCTGTGCCAAACTGTGGCAGGCTGCAGATAAACTGTTGATGACTGTGAGTGACCTGTACAGTGGGGGACCTAGCAGTGGTGCTGTGAGACACTGTGTTCACTGTCTGGTGCTAGAGAGCACTAGCCAGGGATCAATGAGTTTTGCTGATGTACGCCGTCACGGCAGTCCTGGTGCCGCGTCGACGTCATCCTCGTCCCTCCGTGACTCCATCCCCGACCTCCTCGCGTCATCCTCGTCGTCGCGTCGTCGTCCGTGTCGCCAGTGGGCGTCACGCCATCGTCGCGTCGTCGTCATGGTGTCCGTGTATCACGAGGTGGGGGCATGCGCTGGGGAGAGAAGGGTGAGCGATGGTGTGAGGGAGTGACAGTGATGGGAACGTACGTCGTCGTCGGGTTCGTCGTCACCGTCCGTCTCCATCGTCCTTGCATACTGTCCCCGTCTACCGGTCTCCCTCGTCTCTCATCAATTATCTTGCGGGTGATGGTGTGTGTGTCGTGGTCGTCGACGTTGTGAGGGTGCGTGGGTGCAATGTGTGTGTCGTGGTCGTTGTGGGTAAGGGTGCGCGTGTCCGTGCGTCGTTGTCGTTGTCGCCATGTCACGCAGGTGCTGTTCTTGCGGGTTCGGAGGGTCTGCTTCTCGTTGTCGTCGACGTTGTGTGAGGTGTTGTGCGTCGTGATACGCCGTCACGGCAGTCCTGGTGCCGCCCCCGTGTCGCCGATTGTCGCGGTGTCGCCGTTGCCGATGCAACGCTGCTGTGTCGTCGTCTTCGTCGTGTCTTCGTCGCGGTGCGCGGTGCCACGTCGCTGTCGCGTCGTTCGCCGTCGTGTCGACGCGTGGATGTTGCGCGAGGGAGAGAGTAGGGGTGTTGAGGATGCTGACGAGAGCGAGGTCGAGGTCGAGGGTATTACTCACCTGAACCCGCCTCGTCGTTGTCTCGTCGTCGACCTCCCGTCCCGTCGCACCTTCATCGCGTCGTCGTCGTGTCGTTGTCGCACCGTCAGTCGGCGTTGTGCCCTCATCACGTCGTCGTCTTTGATGAGGTCTAGCGGAGGGTGTGAGAGAGAGGGACAGAGAGAGAGGACATACCCGTCGCCGCCATTGCGCCCTTGTCACGTCGTCGTCGTCGCTGGTGTGTGTGCGTGTCGTCGACGTCGACGTTGCGGGTGAGGAAGCACCGTGACGTGTCCGAGTCATCGTCGGTGATGTTACGGGTGAGGCAGTGTGTCAACGGTTGTGGTCGATGTCTGTCCGTGTCGCCAGTGCGTCGAGGGTGAGGATGGTGAGGATGAAGACGAGGACGGCAATTAATTAATTACTCACCGTCGTTGATGTCGTCTCCCCGTCTCCGAGCCGACCCGTCATCGTCGTCGCTGTCGTGGCGGTATCGATGAGTCGTGGTCGCGGTCGTAGCTGCGTCCGTGGCACACAAAAAAAAAGAAAAGAAAAAGAAAGAAAAAAGAACACGCAAAGATGTCTAGACCGGGTCGATAGTACGGAAAACTTTGTACTGCTATCACAACATCAGCAAAACAAGGATTTTGCCATAGTAGTTATAGTATTTCATAGCATTCATAGCATATCCATAACTTCACCATAGCTTCCATAGTTCCATAACACCTCATAGTGTTGCCAGACACTCACAGTCCATGAATAGTGCATCATACTATTTCAATAGTGTATAGCTCAGTAATACAGTAATGTTATTCTGGGTAATATTGACACTCCATGATCAGTTTGTCAGAACATAGTGCAGACTGATGGGAGATCAAGATAGTGATATCCAGAAAAGGTACCAGTGTTCAAGCTACACTTTGCTATACATAATTGCAGAGCTTCTACTTTATCATACATATAATTATTCCATTCCATTCACTTTCTCTTGGTAGTAGATCATGATTGAGTTCCAACTTCAAGTTGAAGATACTAATAAGCTGCCAGTGAACTTGAACAACAATTCAACAAGCCTGAGTGCAGCCCCTTCAACCCAACCCTGGGGCCTGCTCACTGCCAGTACATAGTCATTGAAAGACGAAGCAACTTAAGGGGCAACGAGTCAGTGAATCACAACATAGACAGCCTGAGGCAGGCTGCATTCAAGTTAAGGAGATTACATGCCACTGGCAGTGGGGCAACAGGACACACAAGTGATGTACTATGGGGAGATGATGCAACTGCCAGTCGGTACCCACATTTGGTGTCAAATGCACACAAGAAATTTATGGGGGTAATGATTACTGTTGGCAGCACTGGGCCACTGGCAGAGGGTGCCCAGGTGATTAGGGATTTGGGAACAGCATGCGTACGGTCACCATTTGCTGACCCGCGTCCAACCCGCTACCATGAAGGTAGTACCATGCACACTATGTGTTGTCATCGTCACGCCGACATGACGTGGTGAGCTATGAGTACACCGCATCACCGTGTCATTGTCGTCACCATTCAATCACACACTTTGACCATCAACGAAATTGAACTGGTTGGATTCATTTTCATTGGCTTTTCGACAAACAATTCCTCGAATTCCACTAACCACTGGCACTTCGCCGTATCACGTCTTTGGTTTCGACCAACTAGGCTTCTCGATATGGCACGGTACCTATCGTCGTCCTTGTCCATGTCACTCCACGGCGTCATCACTTCGCCACGCCGAAGTCCTCGTACATCTTGATCATGCCTGAGTTGACTTTGTCCCACGTCTTGACCTGCACACGCGGGTTCGATCAGGATCACAGTAGGCCAGGATGAGGAGAAAATCATCACGTACAACCGACATGTCGTCAAGCATCGGCGAATGCCATCGAAGCGACGCCGTCTTGATCTATAGGCGAGTCAACATTCGAGCAAGGTGATCATGAACCAACAAGAAAACATAATATGCGAAAATACGCACGGAATTGATAAACTTGATACACGCAAAATCCCGAGACACGTCTGGTCGAGGTGGTAGGTTCACTCATCCGGAGTTGCGCCGAGCCAAACAGAAATGGCAAAAAGTGGTAGTCGTCCAGCCCCCTGACGCCGTGGGACCCCGCAGGCTCGAGCCAGTATGTTGATTGCAGGACGCGCATGACTTGTATGTATCTTTTGAACGAGCCGGAGTTAATAATATAATTTCGACCAAACGGAGGAACAGGACCCACCGCCAGGACACGCGGACGACACTCGATTTGTTATCGCGTGGTCATATTCATTCTTGTCACCCGCGGGGTATACCCGTCGAGGGTGCGGGTATCACTGGCAGCACTCACACCCTTTGCTCTTCCCTAGCCCGGACAGACAGGCAACTTGGCAGCTCGAGGAACGCACTGTGGTCGTGGTTGACGAGGTCGTCGGAGGGCATCGAGAGTCGTCCAGTGTCGACGAGGGGGGCGGCAATGCAATCATGCATGTGGGCCGTTTGCGTCGAGAAGGCGGCCGCGGCGACGGTGGCGCTACGGTGTTGGGGCATCGTTGGAGTCGTGGACGAGCCATTTCCGTGGAAGTTCGCGAAACATTCCACAGCCGTTTTGGCGTTCCAGAGGGAGGAGGGAGGGAGAGAGCCCTGGCTGCGCTTGGGGCGACCGGATCGAGCGCGTTGGCACGCTGAAGGTTCCGGAATGTCGAAAAATTCGTCGCCGTCAAACGACTAGATAGCGACGGGCAATCAAGGAACGTGCCGTTGTCATTATTGACGAAGTCGTCTGGCGACAAAGGGGTCGACGGTGTACACGACGGGAGTGGCGTTGCCCAGACTCGTACACTGAAGAGTACATAATAGCTTCACACGACCAGGTCCGTGCGCGCGAGTTTCAACGCAGCTTCAACGGAATACTTTCACATTTTTACGACTGTCACAACTTAACGAGTCAAGGCTAGTAAGTAACTTGCTAAGGTGACAAACGCGGTGGTAGTGGACAGAAAGCTGTACAGTGATGCGGAAATCAATGTAAGTCGACATAGAATTCAGAGTCATCATCAGAGTCATCTGCACTATGATGCAGATCTTGTTCGTAGTTAGAAGATAGATAGATCCGCAATAAACCATTCGAGCGCCTTACCAGTATCACGATTACGCCAACGATGGCGTCGTAAAAAAGAATTCCGTGAATGAAGGGGCCGCCCCGAGTGGCGAATCATGTCACACCACTGCCCCACGTCGGTATTCGCCACATCAACGGCTTTTTTGAAGTGTCGAACTTTCAGACGGTGGAGTCGCGTGCGAGTCGCGTGCTCCAACACTTCGCAAGCGGCAACACGCATTTGCGCCTTCAAGACCGCTCGTCTCGCACGGGCAACCTCCAAATGGAGGTACGGAGCAGACGGCTCACTCATGTAACCTCGGGACTGTGGCACCAGCATGATCAGACATCAAAAACTGTGAGTAATCGCTTCAATCACCAAGAATTCGAAATGTTCTTCCTGCTGAGCGGTACCGTCGGTACTTCTGCGTCGAGGCACGCTGGGAATTGATGACTCCTCTGTAATTCCGCACCGAGGAAATGATCGGGAAATGACTAGGTTATACCCTGGACTCAGAATCGACGGGGAGGAAGGAGGGAACGAAGACATGGCACTGGAATCTTGAGCCATGTAAAGTATGTACAATAGACGACAAAACTTTCCTGAATTCGGCTTCGTTCAGTAACTCTCTTCAATCCCCGACTCCCACGGTAGCGCACATTTTATCGATTCGTCACGGGCGGGCGGACTGGCGCCGGATGTGATACTGTGAAGATCCTCATTGAATTCTGCTTCTCCCTAACGATCTGGAGAAGCGTGCTGATTGCTCACGTCGAGAACACGATGTAATCTTTTGCGACCTTTTTGAATTTCGGTGAATGGATCAGGGGAAATCATAATCAGGAGGATTTATAAGTACTGCTTCCCAGCATACTAGCCGCAACCCGAATGCAGGAGATCGAAGCCACCGGTCATAAAATTCCTTCCACTTCGACGACTTGAACGACAGCGGACGGACTCTTTTTGAGCGCCGAAGTGAAGAAATCGCTTGAGTTGAATGACTCGAGTCTAAATAAACGATTTGGCCGGAAAATGAGATACAACCTACCATTGACAAAGGAAAGTACCCATGCCTCCAACTTCGCGAAAGACGAATATTCGTCCGCGCTGGCACGTCCAGACAAGGTTGATGGGAGGTGAGACACCGTTCTCACTCGTGACTCAGGTTGACGAGCTGCGACTCGTTCTTGTTGCATTTCTGTGACTTGCGAAAGGGGTGACTTCAGCGTGTCATGCGGCCACCTCCGATGGATCGAGCTGCATCCAGTGAGAGGTCGGTCGGAACATAAGGGACTTGTCGGTATCACTGATGGTCAAAGAGCTTCTTCGGGAGCGATCATAGCATGGCCCGGTGTCCTGCCAGTGTTCCTCCAAAGTGTCGGGGACCTGGAGGTTTGCGCTCGTTGTTCAACGTATTTATATCTGATCGTAGCGGATGAATACATCATTTTGCTCATCACGCAGGTTTTTGATGGAGCACCCTCGCCACCGATCACCTGCATGTTGGTATGGTTGTCGTCTAGTCATGATAATGGAAGAGGGAGCGAGGATGGACATACCACCAGACGACATAATGTCACAGAGTGCTGGGGGGGTGAAGTGGGATTCATCATCCCATGTTCGTCCGCCGCCTTGACGCACCCGCTCGGCATAGCGAGGTACCTCACTCTGCTTTTCCTCATCCGATGCACGTTGTCCGCAAACGGGAAGAACATCAGTCGGACGCGCCGCCCCGTCCCTTGCCGCCCACTCCTTCACCTCCCTCTTCGCTCTCGCTCATACCTCAGGAACTTCCACGAAGTACCCCTCCAACTGCGCCCATTCCCCGCCTTCCAACATCTCCCCGCTCACGAACAAATAGTTCGCGTTCGCTTTTTCGGCGCGCTTTACGCCTTTTTTGAACGGCAGTGCGAGCACGCGTGGGTGTGCTGCAGCCACCGCAGCTCGGCCTTACCACCTGCGAGTCGGGTGCAGTGGGTCCGCGACTGCTGACTCGCACCATTCGGTGGCCGCTCTTGGCGTATGGCGGCGTATGCTACACTGTTCGACTGTGTGTACTTGAGGCAAAACATTCACCATCGTTGCGACGAGAAAGTCCGTCACGCTTCAGCGGGCAGCTGTGGGTCAACGTTGATCAGGAAATGTCCGTACGGAGTGCATGACAAGAATAAAGAGAAAAAATAAATTATATATATTGGGGTAAACTTACCCCTTTGTTTTCACTAACGACGTTGGAAAGGAGCGTCATGTTGATCTTAGTGTTGTTTCTGCGTTGTTGTAGGCTGATGTCATACACTTGACGAGTCTCAATATCGGGACGGGAGTAGGTGGGTCTATTTGCTCCCACACATGATCAGCGAAAGATGTCTGGCGAGAAAGAAGAGAGACGAAGAAGTGAGGTTACCTAAAGGACGAAGTACTTGGCTGCCTTCTTCTTCCGCTCGTCAAGGGATTCGGGTTCGTCGTACCTCGGGTCCGGGCGATTACACCATCGGATACTTCTGATCTTTGCAATAGCGAAGGTCGCAGGGCGCAGACAATGCGAAGAAAACGCCACACGAGGACATGGGATTCGCACTGCATCACGTCAGTCGGACCCGCACCGACCTGCTTTCATCAGGTTGAGATAGACCTTGTCCAGCTCGATACCCTCTGCAGCACCAGCGAGAACGTGCTTGAACGAAGTAGCCGCTGGGGAGGTTCAACGTCTCCTCGGGTTCCTTGACCTTGCCTGCATCCAACCTCGACCCAGCACCAACGATTGTACCGGCGATGCCTGCCCTCCGTCTCCATCTCCTCCGTTCTCAGATCCAGACGAGGACGACGACGCCGTCTTGCCATGCATCCCATGCATCTCTCCACCAACTAACCATCCCATCCCCTACACACCACGCTCGCCCGCATCGACCGAAGATGGCCTGAACCGATCGACAATCTCCCTCGTCCTAGATGTTCTTTCGCTTCGCGCTCGTCGCCGTCAAGAACGCAGGCAAGAACGTCGTCTTTTGTGTCTCCTTGTGCTCCTCTTCCAACCCAGCGACCCGACGACGACCAATTTTTGAGGGGTGATGGCGATGAAGAGTACGACCCAGACACGGGCGTGGTCATTGGCGATGAATGCGAGGCAAGCTGCAAACTCGACGAACACGTCGACCCAGCACCGGTCACCCGACGCAGACCGGGGGACAGCGATCTAGACTTGGCAGAGGGCGTGAATTGCGAGCTGGCGGCTTTGGACGACGACTTGTGGCTTTCCTCTGGATCAGGCGCCGTTCTCTCACCGATCCATCCTGCGGCAGGCTTCGACACGACGGCGAAAGGGGCAACGAAGACGAGAGCATGGGGAGATGGACGTCATAGACTCCCAGAATCCCTGCGAACATTTCCTCGACCATGACTGAAATTCGTCGGCGGCGATGAGCCAAGAGGATGCGGCCATCACCCGAAGCAGAACAGGCCGAGGAGAGTTCCAGATCCATTCCCGAGCTTCGTCTTGGAACAATCTTGCTCATCAGCGCCCAGGTGTGAGGCGATTCGCCTGTGCAGACACTCCCTGCCCGGACGGAGACTCCGAAATGTGTGACAGCGATCGTTCATGTTGACGGAAAGACCCGGTCAACGAAGGAAATAAATACCACCGCGGCCTTGGACGAATCGCGCCCATCGCGATCCCTGCCCGGCGCACCCAAGGACAACACAGAGGACGCAGTGGAGAATCGACCGAAAGTTTGACGGTGGACTGATCCGACAGACCAGGCATTTCGCATGCAGCCAAGTAGTCTGCATCGACTTCCCATCAATGTCTCCACGGACTTGAGGTAACGCATACGAGTTGAGTCCGTCGAGCTGCACCAGGCTCTCGGGCGACGACGAATACCTCTCACTAGAGTACGTACTGATTGCGTCGTCGTACCTCGCTGTCGTCTGGAACGACTTGAGCGCGAAGCGGTTGCACAGCACCTAAGTGATGTCGCCCGTGCCCGCCTTCCACGTGTTCAGAAACACGTCATGATCGGTTGCGGATAAAAACTGTCCGAGCGAATGGAGGTGGAACTCGTCCGTGAATACCCACAGGAGTCGAACAGTATATACGTAAACACTCACCTGGATGACGACTTCCATAAGATACTCCTGTGCGATGACGTCCTTGCAATTGACGACTTGCTCCAGTACAGCTGGAAGTTATGTTCTTCGCCGTCGATCTGGGAGAGACGGACGAGGTTGGTGCCAACAAGGATGCGGAGTTCGCGACGCTCCATCTTGCGTTTCTCGCGGTCGCGCGAGTCTTGGTGCTGGAGACGAACGAGATCGAGTCTTGAAAGGACCTTTGAGGCGCTAAACTGGGTCGTAGGGCCATATCTTGCGACACCTGTGGTCAGAGGAATTCGAGTGAGCTGGATGCATGTACTGTATGTACTTACAGAGCTCATCATATTGCTATGTTGAGGGTGACGACGTGCGCAGTTCGGCGAGCATGAGACTGGCGCTCTTCAGCGCGTCCATGATCTTGTCGTTGTCCTACAATAAGGTTGTCAGCGATGATGGCTTCGAGGGCGAATTCGGTGCTGCCGGCGCCGAGGACGCACGAGATGACGCTTCATTTAGCCGACCTGAATTTTCATGATTTCCAGTCACTGAGGAGTTTCCCTTCGACGACGGGGGTCCAGGTGGTAGTGGTGATCACGGTGGTGGTTGTCGCCGTAGCCATCGTCGTAGCCATCGTGAGCGACGTCGTTCGGGAGATAATAGTTACTGGCAATGACGTCGCCGACTCAGAGCAAAGTGGCGTGGTCCCAACCCCGCTTGCTCTCGTCCACTCTTTCGCATCCACCCGCTCTTTTCTCTCAACTTGTTCGGTTCAGCTCGCTATGCCCGACAATCTCGGACCAGAAAAACCTTCAATTTATCGCTCATTATTCATGCACGGCAACCAGGCCTCTTTCATCCACCCGCCTTTGTCCTCGCCAATGTTGCCCTCGTTGGTACGGAGTGCGGGAATGGTTACTGCCATGGATGGCAGGATGCAAGGTCTTGACACCTTCGCCTAGCATGCATCTCGGGCGCCTTGGTGATGGTGGAGCATTTCGGAAGAGATTGCGTGCCGTGCGAGCGAGGGTGGCGGCGAGGGACGGGGCACATGCACGTGTCTGTTGAGGGGTGTGCTACGTAGTGCGCGCGTGTCACCGGCAAATGGCGAGGACTACGGCGGAAGAGAAGAGGGCGAGGGCGGGGAAGAGTGGGTGGGCATGTACATTGTGGAGGCAGTGAGAGGAGCAATGTGTGCAGGGTGGGGGAGAGGGCAGGCGGGTGTAATTAACTCTTATATCGAGTTGGGGGCCAGGGCAAAGGGCAGGATGAGCCGCAGCAGTGGATCAAAGCTTAGTATCTGGTTAGAACACATTATAGGGTATCGTGGACAACATCCATGATGCACGCACCCAAGCCTCATTGACATGAATGGTGTGTAGGGCACCAAGACGTCCACAGTAACTCTTGCACCTATAATACCTTCTCTTTCAACGAAGTGCACGTGCAGAGAGGGCACGTTGATGTGACGGCAACACAATTCGTTTATAGGCTCGCCGAAAAGCGTCTGTAGAGTGTAACTAGATTATTGGTATTTACTGACAGTCTATAGCAATTATTTGGAACTATTGGAGCGTGAAAAAAAATTCCTTATCCCAGTATTTATTTAGCCAAAATTCTTCACTCAATGCAAAGCTGTTGGTGGAGGATAGGTGCTTGTTCGCAACTTTGCCAAACCGTGGGATTAAACTTGCGCGGGAGCGAAGTTGATCGAGCGGAATGACGTCGCCGAGGTACTCTGTGTTTGCCCTTCGTGCTCGTCGGAGAACACGCATAGACGTCGTTGGGTCGTACTCGCTACCCCGTTGGGGCACGATGTTGAATCGTCGTATGTAAATCAGGAACTTTCTGCACCACCACGGCCTCTGACCATGGGGTGGTACGGGCCGAAAGACAAGTCTAAGCTCCCCAACGGAATGGCCTATCGAAAGCACAAGTGAGGGAAGTGAGAGACAGGTTCAAGTGGAGAATACTACTCACCCGAAAGTCCACACCATGGCCACTCTTCTCCAGGATCAACGTTGAAGATTACCGAGTCGAAGCGTCCGTACTTCCATGAAGAGGACGGTGGAGAAGCAGTGACAGTTTGAGCAGGATCTAGATCACTGTCTGAGTGGAACGGGGTTTGTTGAAGCCGTACCGAATACCAGACCGCGAGTTCTGAAAAAGGGAGACGACAATCGCCAGTCGACAAGCGTGGCCCGCTGACTGAATGAGGTAACTTTGATTTTTCACGTTGAATATAATCGCCGAGTGCGGCACGGAGATCAGGGATTTGGAAATCCAAGGCGATTTTATCAATAGAGGCCCGATTGATCTTGGGATCCCTGGCGAGGTTGATTGCCGTGCGACTATTGACGAAAGAGCGAAGTGGAAAGGGGGCGGAAGGGGAGGGTGACAACGACAGCTCATGAGCCTTGGAGAAGTAGTCGGTAGGGGTGCGCTTCGGTTGACCGAGTTTTGCAACAGAATGAAAGAGACGAGTATCGTCGTCATCAGTACCAACGTCAGCCGATTCCATTGGGTCGACGTGGTCGCCATCCTCGCCATTATGAGTAGCATCTTGAAGCTCTCTGAGGGACGTGGCAAGCTCGAACTTCGAACTTTTCTCGAGGCGATCAAGGTACCTGCAGATCTGAGGATCAATATCCACGTTGTTACTTCGGCGAGCTGGATTTTTGATCATCAAGATGTGAGCGTGCTCTGTCATGTCAGCGGTCCACTGTATTGGTACGCCAGAGTCCCGAATGGAAGGGACAACGTTTTGAAGTAGTTCGAGTTTTGGTATATACCAATTCGAAATCACTTGCTTCTTTCCTCGTCGACCCCCAGCCTTGATCACGTGTGATTTATGTTCATGGAAGGTGCGTAGTGACAACAGCAAAGCATTGCAATCGTTGTCATCGAGCTCGGGAGCTTGTGCGAGATAACAGAAGTCAAGTAGAGCGCGGATTGCAATTACCACGCCCGGAGGTGCGCAGCCCGCAATAACCGCGATCAGGCATCGTTGAACGTCTCGTTGCGTTCTTCCGGTTACCTGCTTTAGATAGGAAATGCCTTCTCTAAAATGTCGAAATCCAACGGATGGCTGAATAACGGAGAAACGAAAGTCTAACTCCTCGGCACCAACAATGTTGATTGCCCAGCGAACCGCGTGGTCCCAAAGCTTTTTATGCCACTCATGAAGTGGCTCCGGGGTCAGGAATCTTGAAGGTTCTGCCATAAGCCAGTCTCGGAAGAATGGGGCCGCGACACCATTTAAACGGACCTCTTTTGCTGCGGCGAGGTATCGCCGAAGATCGTCGGGGTGAACTTGGATCCGCCGAAGTTGTCTCAGCGTGTGAGACTTTGTGCGTAGGGGGTGCTGATGAGGGTCCCCGAAGTGCTTGTACATCGCAGTTGTGATGGGGGACGTCTTTCCCCCCACTCCTGCAAGCATAAGTGCCTCTGGTGTATCAACGATATACGATGCGATAGGTGTAAAACAAAACCTGAGATTCCCGAGAGGGTCGTTCATCATCAGGCCGAAACGAGCAGCGTCCTTCAACGGCTGCAAGATGACATCAAGAGATTCGTGTATGATTCGGTCAGCTAAAAGGCTACGGACGCGTCTGGATTGATGAATGAACTTAGGAATGGGGAGTAGTGCAGTCAAGAGAAAGGCGTCTGACGAAGACTTGAGACGAGTTGACATGCGGATGTTTGCAAGTCCGAGCAAAAGGGGATGGGCGCACCGATCCCCGACAAGCGCAGAGATGTTTGTCTTGTCGGAAGAGAGTATGACCCCGAGGAGGGTGGCTCCGTGAGGAATTTTAGTCTGAAAGTAGATTTATTATCGAAATTCCTGGACACGGTCATAAACTTACCTGCATCTCCCATGCAGCGTTCCCTGTCATCCATTCACTGTATACGCGAACCAGGCGTTCAGCGGTTCTGTAAACACGGCGGGGAACGAGGGTGAGTTTGTCATGGAATAAAGGGTGGTTGAATAAAGCCTCCAGGCATTGGACGGGGTCGCGGTAAAACAATCTGACCGGTGACTTTGTTGGCACCTTGGTTGACAGGACGCGGCATTGCCATTGGGGCCCGCTAGGAAGAAGTTCTATAAGGCCCCGCAACTGCAGAGCCGTCGAAAATGAGAGCGGGAGGCTCTTGACCTGAGGATGTTTTCGTCACAGATACACCGAGTAATCGAGAAACGTACCAGTTCAAGGGAGAGCAGGCTATCGACAGCAGCCATGCTTAGACCGGACCGGGTCAACCAAAGCCCGAACTCCCAATCCGCGCGGGACGCAAACGGATAATATAGGTTGGAACCACGCTCGTTCGAAAACTGATCCCGATCGAAGCGATCGAGAAACGAATTTTTTTGATGCGCAAAGATGGCAGCAGCACCGGGGAATTCTTCGACCGTTCCCCCAGGTCCATTTAGCAAGTCCACGTCCATTTCGTCAGGTTGGTTCCAGTCTGCGGACGGGTGTCGGTGCGCAGCTTGAAGGTGTCCAGCCTGAGGTGGTTGCGAGCTCTGTTTTTCTTCGGCTTCGAGGAGCTCGCCAATTTGGACAAGGTTGTCGGTCCAGCCAAAGCAGCGAGATGCTGGCTGGTTCATGTGGCGGACGACCGCATCTTCGGAAGAAAGGAGCTTACTACAGCTGGGGCAGCGAGGCATGGGATCCAAGAACCGGGGCAATTGTATGACTGGCAGTGGCCTGTAATTCTGACAGTGATTACCGGTATGCTGTGTTTATGTAGTAGTACTTCCCTCGGTGTTGAAACGTTGCAATGTGTAAGACGACGTATGTAATACAAATATTCCTGGACCCGAATCTCGTGGGAATGACAAGGGAAGGAAGCAGATTCAACTGCCCGGGTCGTGCGACATGTCTCGATCTGTAGTCAATGGGGCTTTGATTTTTCATGTAGTACCGTGACCATCTATCCATGAGAACCGAGATTGTATTCGTTATAATTGCTAAGCTACATGCTGTATAGGAGCGGAGCGGATGTTCGCCTCGTCCAATAACTTCTGAATCTTCTCCTCCGTAGCTTCCTGGTTGTCCTCATCCTCGCCAACCACCTCTCCTTCAACCTCTGAATCTGCCGGTTGTAGTGCTCGACCATTATGCCGTGTTCTCTACTCCCGGTCTTGATGGATTTGGCGAGGTTGTCGAACGCCTTGGTGCCAAGGAGTACGTTGCGACGAGGCGCGCTGGTGCTTGTGCGGGTGTAGTCGACGTTAGGCTTGTTTGGTGGGAAGAGGACATGGCGAGCCGTGACAAGACCTTCTGGCCGTCGCCGCCTTCGGCGAGGTAGACTTCCGGTACCCAGCCCGAGCGCAAGAGTAAGAGGACCGCGAACTTGTCAACGGTTGGGTGTAAGTCATACAGGAGGTTTGGACCAGCCGGTGACGGTCGCGACAATTTCATGGCCTGTTATGAGGAGCAACGATCAGTGAGAGAAATGAGCCAAACGATGGACCACTTCCTGAGTCCATGGGCGATCTTGTTCCAAAAGTCGAGATTGTCTGGATGAGTGGGGTGGTCGTAGGCAGCAACGAAACGTGAGAGGATGGGTCGAAGAAAGTGGTACCAAGCGATCGTCTGGATACCGTACTTTTTCAGATGCTCGAGACGGTGAAGAATAGTTGTCTTTTCTCCCTCGAGCGTGACCTTCGGGATCCTCGGAGGGTAAATTTGTACGCAAAGTAATCCTTCATCATCCCCATCATCACGATAGCGCACATCGTCTTATCCACTGGGGTCGTCGTCGTGAAATTGGGCATTGCCCAGTCCCGGAGATAAACATCGGTGATATGTTCTTCTATCAGTTCCGTCATACGATGTACCATGGAAGTCCATGGTATAGCAATGTTCTCCTGATTCGACGACCAACTGACGTCTTCCTTCGTGAGCGACGAACGCCGTACGAAACACCTCCGAGCGGCCATTGACGAAGAAACTGAATTGCGTCATGATCGCCAGCCAAACGTCATCAGGGCGGAAAATGAGTCCTCGCTGATTGTTGTACGGTTCGATGACGGTGTCCACGGAACCGTTTCTCCGTGGTATGATGTCTCGTATGGCACCGAGTTTTGAAGGGAGGGAAGTATGTAAGAGTTCCGTGCAGCACTGATTCTTCTCTGGGGCGACGGCGCAGAGGAGCAAAAATGAGGGGTTCTCGTCCGATCGCTTGCAATCGGTCGTACTCCGTGAATGATTCTGCAGGGTGGGGTGTAGGGAAAAACGATATTAAATGTGACGGTTCTGATCCCGGCGCCGGCGTTGTAATTGACATTGCCAGTATTGATGGCATCTGTCAGACACACGCACACGCATGTCAGTACAGCTGCCTTGCGTCAATGAAATGCGTGTTGAATTACCGTCCATGTACTACTAACAGTGAGTTCTGACTGGGATTCGCCGACGATCTCGCGCCCGTGCCCGCCGACAGACGGTGCGGGTCGAGGTGCTCGATGTGATTTTTGCATTGTCTTCGACTTTCGTCTCGATCTGGGTGATTGGTATGCTGTCTACCACTGACCCCAGCAAGGCACTAGCCTTTGCATTATTACCCAAGGGGGATCGCCGACCAGCGGGACTAGTTTGAGTGGGCGATGGACTCGTTATCTGCAAAGCATCATCAGTATCTGTCATCACACACAGCAGAGGACGCACTCGACTATTGGTCGAATAATTCGATTGAGAGGTTGAGCGTCGTCGCCTATGTAATGAGTTCGTCCTCTCACGAGCATCGGGGAGATTAGCTTTGTGTTGGGCAGCCCCAACCAGCTTGTCCTGTATTGCAATGAAGTCGGACTTGGTAAGCCCCGCATAGCGTCGAATCATCCCCTCGAAATCGCCTTCATCTTGGGAGCTCCCGGGCGTTAGGGAATCCGACTTGTCGAGGCCATGCCATGTGGGTGCTGCTTGGCTAACGGAATCATTAAAGATATCAAGAACACCGCAAATTTTCTGACTATGTTCCCAAGAATGGTAACTCGAGCCTGTTGATTCTAAGGAAGAGCGAGAAGAATTCACGACGTGAGATAAAGAGAGCTGCGAGACGTAAAGATAGTTTGAAGGCGATTTGAAATGTTGCTTGAAGGAACGAGCGAGCTGCATTGCTGTTGGATTCGGAAGAAGGGAACGCAGGGGAAGTCGTGTTGCGGATCTGAGTTGGGGTTGGAGATCGAAGACCACGACTACCAAACGACAAAGTAGAACCAAAGTTGTAGGTGGACAAGATAGATGGCGCGCGAGTCTGGAGGACTAGTGGAATTGTTCGGCTTCGACGCAAAGACTGCAGAGGCAGGGCCGGGAGACTCGGGCGGCACTGGAGAGCGTAGGGACCTTGTGGGTGACTTGAAACGGTCAGAAGTTGATTTGAAAGTCTGTTTCAGTCCTCTGACTTACACTTCTGCTATGCAATGATCGACTATTAGATTTGACGCAAGCCTTTTCGGGGCTCGCTCCCCCTACGGTCCACGTGATGTTTGAAGGCGTGCTGGGTCAAGGGGAAACGGTCATCGGCTGAAACGCAGGACCAGATAATGGGGATGTAGGCCGACGTCGGATAAATACAGATGATGTAGCTGAGCCCTCCTGCTCAGCACCACTTGTCGCGATATGTATCTGGTGTACGTCTTCCGCTGTTACTCCGCGTTGAATAGGTATTCATTGCTGCATGGGTCTGAGGGGAAATAGGGCGAGGTGTACTCCGAGAAGCATCGGCACCTCGCCAGAGTATGCTGGATGAGATGGAAGTCGTAGCCATGTGAGCGCTCCCCCGTTGGCAATTGCAGTGGGCGACGATGCGCGTGGTGTGATAGAATGTGAGCGGATATCCTCAGTCGAACGAGGATTCGCGCGGGGTCATAAGTCGGGGCATCCCTGTATGTATCCCGGTAGGCGAGGGGTTGACGAGCTTGCACCAGGACGACCGTGTGGAGTGGGTGATAACCGCCGAGAATCAGACTCCATTATAACAATTCGCCCATCGGGTAATGTTGCGGTACCTGCCTCAAAGTCGGAGGATGATCGATGGTAAGTGAACTAACGATGCGTAAGGAGTATACACATACATAGAGGCTATTGTGTCTTACCGAAGCACCTAGCTGCAGCGGTTCCTTCGTGTCGTCCACCACGCGCGGCTGGTTAGAGTCAGTGGGTCGAGCCAGATGTCTCGTTCGCGGCATGACAATCTCGTCTTCGACCTCTTCCTCGAACTCTTTTATGACCTCTGCCAACGCAGCAGAAGCCCGCTTCGAAATGCGAAGGCCACTGCTATTGTCTACACTTGACTCGGTCTGAGTAATCAACACGGCGGTTTGATGAGTCTTCTGCGAAATTGTGCGAAGATATCCATAATCTCGAAGACGTCCTGACGAAAATAGGTTGTTGCTGTAACGCTTCGTGGATCGGGGCGATGAGGTGATAGAGGACGCGGGGTAAGTGGTGGAAGCGGTATTGCTCGAGAGATGTGAAGAGCGCGCTCGGGGGTATAGTCGAATTCTGCACTGGTTTCGCTGGTGCCACTTTGTTGGTATCGCCTCGAGTGAGCGTTAGCTGACTGGTTAGAGTGGTATGCTTAGAGCGGATTCGGCCCAGTGTCTGCAAAATGATGTCCGCCTCAGCCTCCGTAATTTGGTGCGGCGCCCCCCGGTACGAAGCTCCTGCTACTGGGAATTGCTGTGGACTGCAACACTGAATTTGACACGTACTGCACTGGAATCCTACTGCACAAAGAGACCTCTAAGTGTTCGGTGTCCACGAAATTGACCCATGCGTCATATGTGAATTGCTACCAATTGAAGGCTATCCGTTGGGCAAACAGGTGTAAGTATCATGCTAAACCTAGAGTGGAGAGGAGCGATGGCCACCTAAATTTGAAACTCAGCCGGAGTTATGCCGCTGAAATGTCTCGAGCAAGGCAAACCGAGAATACATCATATGATCAATACAAGTGCTAGGAAGGACATCGGTATGAATCAGAGAAAATAATGAGAAAACGAAACCGAGGCATCTTAGATGGATACTGGAGTATAATGATGGCATACGGACTTCGAATATCCCATTTTTCTGAATCCTCCTCGCGAATCGGATCAAGTTTGGTGTATCACTCGTCCGACAGCAGGGAAAGATGCGTTGGAATTTCTCAAATGACCACTCGGGAAGTCATGCGATGCGTCGACGACCGAGGGCACCGCTGGAACCAATTCCAGCGCGATAAAAGAGAGGATATCACACGCACTCTTCTCACCGCTACTAACTTGATAGAAAAATCGTGCATCAGCGTACCAACACTATGCCAGTGCGGTGTGAAGGAGAAGGGCTTCCGACAACGATGAACTCTTTCACCTTCAAGACAGAACAAAAGACGAAGTTCTTCTGATGCAGACAATGGCATGCCTTTAGTATTGCAGAAACATACCAGCGTCGCGCATCCACCGCGCTAACGAGAGACTATACCATACATTTCAAAGGCCAAGCCAAGCCCGTCCGGTTTCAATTGCGGGACCTACATGAAAGAAAAGAAAAGAAAAATGTCATCGAAGCAGAGAAACCAGACCATAGCGACTCACGAAATGTCCAGATCCCATGACCGTGCGTTGCGTTGCTATCCGATGCTCGGCCACGTCCAGAATGTCGTCCTTGGCTGTTTGCGATCTGCAATTACAATGCGGCAGGCCGCACAGCGCTCAGAAGGTCAGGAGGAAAGAAAATAAAAGATAAACACGAACTCCTCCAACTCGGCCCAAATGAGATGTACGCCTCGCTTGCCGACACCATTGAGCGCCTCGCACACCGCTGAGAGCTGTGATGGCTCGATCGTGTGCGCCAGAAGTTAGAACTGCATACATGGGTGCTTCCTCGTCTTTGCGCACCCTCGGGGTAACATGCTCGTCCTCGCCCTTGCGCGTCCGATGACGGCATTGACGCCTCTTCTAGGGCATATTCCTGAACGTGCAAATGAAAAGGATAAGCCTCCCAACCTCTCAACGGAGGGAAAATGCCAAAACGCTTACCACATACAAATCGAGCGCCCGTGGATCCCACCGTCCCCAAATGCACTTCCCGCTCGTGGCGAGCCACCGCCTAAAATCCGCGCGCGAGGGCCAGATATCATATCCAGTTTGGCGATCACACCGCGGACGTTGGCCGCGCCGTGGCTCGTGCGCGGCAGGATGAGCGCGGTCGGGTATTTCGGGGCGCGAACTTGGTCAGCGCGTGAAGCCTAGGTGGCGGATGGTATTTCAATTATTCAAGTTAATGGTGTGTCCAGGCGTCCGAAATAAGGCATGGAAGGGTGACGGGGGCGTACCACATAGTGCAACTCCCCGAAAATCACATACCGACGACGGTGTGTCCTTCGAACCGTGGTAATGACAGAAAATAGTTCAAGTCTATAGTGGCTTTGTGGAGGGTCAATGAAATTGCGAGACGCGACGGGATTCAGTGACGGAGAAGAATGCAAACTCACTGCAGGTCTCAGCCGTTCCTTTCGCAGTGCTATTCTCCTTGTGAATACGACGGTTCAGAGTGACCGTTTCGCCATGATTGGGAAAGTCGATTGACCGTATTTCGCGTACATCATAGGTCGCCTTTTCCCTGAGCGAGCAACCTAGTAATGACCGTGTGGTATTGTTCTTTGTCTGTAGGACGACGGGGGATGGTATGGGTTTGAAGACTCTATTGAAGCGACAGGTGTGGAACTTACGGCCGGATATGCTATGAGTGATGATCAAGGGGTAGCGCCACGCAGAACATTCGAGGGTGAGAGCGATGCCACCGAGCGTGGCCAACAACGGGAACACGTGGCGCTCCGGCGAAACGGACTTGGAACTCGACCTGCTCATGGCGTCGGCTTTGATTCCTGGAAGGAAGATGGGAGTGGATCTAGAAGTTTGGCTCGGTGACCGAAGTACCTGGACGGGGATCGAGTGGTATAGACGTGTCGCAACGAAACGCCGACGTGGACATAACGAGGCTAAACATAAATTCGACCGGTAACGTGGTGTCGACGAGTCGCTCATGACTGTCAACGCGTTACTCGTAGATGCAGTCTCGATTCCCTGTGGCAGTAACGATGCGTCGTCCGTCGGGAGAGAGAACTTTACTGCAGCCACATGGTAGTCGTGTTCGAATGGACCGATGAGACGCTCGCCAGCGGGAAACGACTGCCAGCAGACATTGACTCTCAATTTGTCATCTCCTCCTGTCGCGATTTTCGTCCCCATCAGCTGAAATGTCCACGCACGCACCCAGTCGTTGTGTGCGTTGGATTCCGTCACCTTTTCGTGGGGTTTCGCATCCCAGACGATCACTAGGAAGTTACCGATTCTGAGTCAATATTCAACTGTGGTTGTGGAGCAGGACTTCCGACCACGTAGTAAGTACGGTACCGAGCCAACCGGAACCAGTCAGTGAAACTGGTTCTTTCCGGGTAGGATCGTATGCTTATTACCGAGTGTGATTTCGGTGGTTAGCGTGTGACCCAATATAAAAAATCGTAGTGGCGCGCATACGCCAAGTCCCCGACTCCACTTATCTTTTGCAGTGATTCTAATCTTTTCAGTTTGGTATTCCGGCGAAGTACTTATAAACAGTATGTATTCGAACATGATGAGGACAGATAAATCCAAACAACAGCATTTTTGCTCGGTAGCCAATGGATTTGTTGCGTGTTAGAGACTGTTAGTTGACAAGTTCCGCTCAGATTCCGGTTAACTATTAAAAATATCCGCTGTGTGCGCCGCTACGATCTGACCAACGAGTCACTTGCAGGGTGCAGGAGTGCCCGGATGGTGCGTTTTTAGAGCATTTCGAAGATTCCGGTTGGAGTATAGGACGTGATTGGAAGAGTCGATCGCTATAGCTCAATACTTGTCGTAGTCTTTTGCCGCAAATGCTTTATTGCCTTGATCTTTGAGAATGTTTGCCTAGTACGACGAGGATCACGAGATGGTACTAAATGGGTGAACGTGGGACTTACGTCGGCCATTGTTTCCTGACGACAGAGGTTGTTTTAGAAGTAGTGGTAGGACGGGACTAGCTACTAGGGGCATTCTCTTTTGAGCCCGTCGACGAAACCGGCAGTTCTCGAAAGTTCGAACAACGATATTTCGCTAATCAGATGCATGTATGCATCGTCGCACGCTGTTTGATTGTTGAGCTGTCCAAAGTCGATTTTCAACTCCACTTTCGGTGAATAGGCTACGATTCGCTAATGTTCGAACAAAGCGATCATTTGAATCACGAAGACGGGGCTCAGCTGCTGCCCAAGCTGCGACATTGTTGCTATAAAATAGTCAGCCCGCATGGAACCCAAAAAAAGACCCTACATTTGAAACAATCTTGGTTTCGGGGTTGCGCAGTTGTGAGCAACGAACGTTCAGAACAACGAGAGGAGAGGAGCACAATTACAGGTGAGTCGAGACAAGGCAATATTTAGCCGTTCACACACCGACTACTAGCACGAAGAGGGGCCGAAAAGGAGCGCGTGATTGTACGTAATCGCCGAATGTAGTTAAAAGTTCCCTCAGTTGTCAATGCGATTCTGGCTGACGTGCCGCTCTCTGCAAAGCGATTTGATTAACGTGGGAATTGATTACTTGATGATGGTACGCTACGATTACATAACACTATGCACCGCTCCTCACTTCATCTACTCGCACGGATGGGAGCTTAATACCTTTTTCATTCGACCAAAGGTAGCAGCCGTCGTCGTTTCTTAGCACCTTGAGC
>JBBPPN010000045.1:0-23289 GCA_038091995.1 Leccinum holopus
CTGCACAGAAAGTACTTGACCAATGTGGTGTCTCGGTCACGGATCTTCGCACTCAGTGGATGGACCAACGGTCTGCACAGTTGTCCATCCGCAACCGTAAGTCTATCAATTTGATCTCTGTCGTGCAGGCTCAAGCACCTGCACCATATATACTAGACGCTCCCGCAAGACTTAAGAAAGAGATCGATAGTGTGCTCATACTACAAACAGAATTGGATGCTTCAGAGCGCGCCTTGCAAACAACTCGCGCAGCTATCGAAAAAGAACAAGCGGCAGAGGTGGCATTGGAAGCCCTTGATAGCATGGAACGCACCCACCGCCGCCTTCTCGAGAAGGTAGAAGGACTCTATTCTTCGCTTAACGTCCAGGAACAGTTCCCGGCATTGGACGGCGTTAATTTAGACTTTGTAAGAACCCTCCTTCTCGCGCGCGATCTCAAGATCAATATCCGAAAACGTGCGATTGGGAGTTTCTTCGAATGGGACAAACTTGACCGTGCCGTCGGAGGCAAAGACAAGGCGCTCGGTGAGTGCTATCGATCACAGAGGGTATGTAGCTCTTACTCCAGCCAGGCACGAAACTTCACCAACAAACCCGCAAAGCCATTTCCAAGCGCCAGCCCGCACTTATGTCCGCGATCCGCAAGTTCAACAAGTACTGCGAAACGCTTGAACAGCTGTACGACCCAACATATGCCATTCCGCTTCCCACACCACTCCCGACAAAGCTCGCAGAGCTGCGCGACGACGAGACTCTCCTCCAGGACATCTGGATCACGCCAGCCGAAAATGAAATCCCTCGCTGGCTCTCCGATAGAGAAGTTCGCGAGGGGATCCGCGCCCTTCTTAAACGGGATAGGTGTCGAGAAGAGCAACGGCGACTAGCTATAGAAGCAGAGAATATGTGCCGATGGTTCGGTGATGAACTCGGCACAGTCGAACTTGCTCTTCGACTCCCCGAACGTAAGTTTCCCTACCATCTTGGGAAACCCTGCTAACTTGCCACTAACAGACTCGAACTACCACCTTATAATTCAACAACACTGCGAAACCATCAAGCACTTATCGACGCAATGGGCAACACCCTTGACATCATCTGCTCGTTACGACAGCCGCGCGCATGAGGCGACCAGGCTGGCAGAAACCCTTTCGGGACAACCCCACACCACCGAGGACCTCCAGTGGCTTCCACCGGCGGTAGTCTGCCACGTTCCAACTGCCGCTGACCCCGACGATGACCTGGAGGAAGAGTATGAATGCACTGAAGACCCAGCACTGGACAACACACTAGCACCCGAGGCAGTAGTCCTCGGCGATATTATGGACGGCGGAGATAATGAGGAAGAAGAAGAAGACTCCCACAAACCCACCGTGCTCTTCCAATGGAAGCTTCTTGAGGTGAGTCCTTCGGAACTTCCATGTCACGTTCCAGGCCAGGAAGTGCTAACTTAGTATCACACGCCAGACATTCTCTTTAGACCGTGACCCCAATCCAATTCCAGCGGAGGAAGCTACGGAGGAGCAGACACAGCTTACGCGAGTATGCCCCGCCAGCAACGGCTTCGGCAATATCACATTCGAACCCAGGGATATTGGCTTACTACATACAGGAGATGCCCGCCTGAACGACACCTGCATCAACGGCTGCGCCGCTCTACTCCACACCGCTCATGTCAGCGGTGATCATTCGCCATTCGCCATCCTCTCAACGCACGACCTCCTTCGCATCCGGTACAAAGCGGACGACAACGACTTATGGCGCAACACCTACCGTAGCAAGTACTGGGAAAAATCCATATGGATCTTACCCATTCATCGCCCCTCATCTTGGGGGCACTGGGTAATGACCAGCATCCACTTTGACACTCACCAAATCATGGTGTTCGACAGCCTTGCAGAGCGCCAACCCTGGCGAAACGATCTACCGGTAAGAGCCACTGGCAGTCGGATGGATCGCAAAAGGACTGACTACTACAAAACTTCCAGGACATCATGGAATTAATCATCCGGTTGTCCAATGTGGCAACCGCACGGCGGGGAGTGACCCGCAAGGTTGAAGGACAATGGAAAGCATTTCCAGTCACGGTGAGTACGACACCAGGCCCTCCAAACCGCCATCTCAACACGATGTCTACAGATCGAACCTCTTCAAAGCAATGCGGTGGACTGCGGCGCATGGGTCCTCGCGCAAATGCAGGCGCTTTTCCGGGGACATGACGCCCCGGGGATGAGCGAAGCAGACATGCCCGCGTTCCGCCGATACCTTACATCACTCGTGGTACGCGTCCCAGCGGTGGTCTAGATGTAGCATTACATGTATTGCAGTATAATAGAAGTTACGTATCAACTGCCTTTAAACTATCAACGAAGCTTGAGGAACCCCTGCCTGCCTGATCGGACAAGGCGCAACCGCCGTGATATTTTTTGATGAGAGGGCTGATGATCGTATGAGCGCTGTACCTTTTAGGAAGGGAATGATCGTCTCCGCACATTGTAGGACAAAGTGAAATCAAAACACGTACCTGGACAGCGATTCCGGGAAGCGATCGCACGAGATAGACGCCATGGAATTCATTACCGTTGATGCGAACACCGCGAACAGTGATGGCAAGGCTAAGAGCCCCCTATTCTGGTGATCTGTCCGTGAGGCGTGGTGAGCGTGTGCCATGAGTGTGTCGAACCTACAGAGAAAGCAAGGCAGACCCGGCGCAGACTCGTCATTTGGGGGCAGGAGGCAATATTGAAAATCTATAAATGTGAGATGGCATCAGCCACACGAAATAACAGTAGTAGCACCTCACCTAAATGCCCGAATCGCAGTCAGTTTGGGTTCTTGTCAACAAGGGTACCCCCGCCGCTGGTATCTACCCCGCATGGTCAGTACATCAGCAAAACCCAGACTTAGTCACAGTAGTCATGACCAGCCACAGCTGACCAACAGCCCACAGCCGAGCCACAGCCGAGCCACTGGCAGCCGAGCCACAGTGCCAGGACTATTCACAGCATCCGACAGCATCCATAGTTTACCACTCATCGACAGCCGATCAACAGCAAATCCACAGTCGGCCACAGCAATCCTCTGCCAGTGTCACGACTCAGTTTAAATCCTAAGAGTGACTGGCAGCAAGCACACAAATCATTCGGCAGGACAAAAACAACATCAGATATGCACAGTATGTTAAAGCAGGAGTACTACTATTCTACATCAATGCAAATAAAAAAATTCCGCCTTCCGTGTCCGCCAATTATATGATACCAAAGTGTTAGTGAGAAGGTGTACTACTTTGTTCGTGCAATGAATCATGCTGTCGTAGTGTAAGCGGTGACCTACTTGGGAACGGAATGCCGCATTCCCGCATCGCATGACGAACCGTTCCGATGCTAGCCTCCGTGAATCTCATACGGCGGTCAGCTCTTGACGCTTGAAAATTATGAAACCGCTCCAACGCGGCATGCTCTTTAGCAAGGCAAGCGGACAATTTTTTTCTGGCTAGCTGAGCGCTGCGTTGCGCACACGTTGCTTCGAGTAGTAATCTCGAGCCTTCGCTAATCGTTTTTTCATCGTCTTCACAGTCGTATGGCTAGAATATAAATGATATACATCGAAAATCTCCTGTTATTCTTATTTTACTCACCTCCGAGTCGTGGGCAACCTGGCGGTTAGAATCACCAGAAGAATAAACCAGCGCCGGAGGGACCCTCAGTGAGGTCTGCATCTCCGACAATAAGTGCAGCGAGGCAGAACGACGCGCGGATCTAGGTTCCTCGAACTCGAATGAGGATGATCGCAGTCGTTTCCGGACAGAGCAGCGTGGATGGATGGGAAAGGGAATTCCAGCACCGACAGTTTCAGCACCTGGGGTCGGAGGGACAGTACTGAGCGGTGACGTAGTAACGACATTGCTGTTCGACGGTGTGACCATAGGACGAATTGAAGAGGCGAGAGGTATGTTGAAGACAGGATGTGGGTTCCCTGGAAGCGGGCGTCCAATAATTAGGCTGACCTCGTTAATGTCAGAGGTAGAAACCACACCATCACTGTTATGGGTGCGAGGTGTTTGCAACAGTGTCGTTGAGGCCATTAAGATAACAAAGTGATCGAAACTTTGAGAGTACAAAACTGTTGACGGCTGGGGAAGAAAACCGTGGGAACGACTAGGTCACTGGCAGTTCTAATGGGTTCGCGAATGCACTTGATTTTGAAACTTAAGTACATTCAAGACGCGTCGACACGCAACGCGCTGACGAAACCACTCGGCGGGTCTACTAGTACGGTGTTTACGGACAGTCTATTCGCCACTGCCGAGTCGGACGTCACTCCGGACGCCTACGCTGCGCACAAGCGGCACCAGGCTGCTCCGAAACCGTTGAGCGCAAGGGAGCAGGAGATGGTGGATATCAAGGCTGTGGAGAGGGACGCGGGTGTTGCTTACGAGGGTGGTCGGGCGCGGCAGAATCATCTTAGGAACCAGGAGGTCGGGTATGCGTGTGCTGAGGATGCGAGGGATGCTGTTGGGGATCTGCAAGGCGGGGAGGAGAGCCGGCTCGTGGTCCTGGTCAGCCATGTTCAGCTTGCTTGTTCCAGCCGCGTCGCTTATTGAGATCGTCTGCGATAGCAAATAAGCGAGGAGGAGCAAATTGTGTTTGGGCCATAACTGCGAAGAGCATAGAAGCCATTGGTGACAATATGAACGTTTTTGATACTTGATTCATCACCACCATCCTGACCTCTGTTCAGGATTAAATGTTCGGTCAAATTCTACATCTGTCTTTACTGGGCAGCGGGGCCGTCGTGGGTGACGACAGATGCGATCACGCCCCAGAGAGCACCGAGATCCTCACCCTGGACGGTGTGAACCTTGAGACCATGGCCTTCAAGGGTCTTCAAGTTTTGCACGTCATATCCCTTGAGATATTGGGATGGATGGCCAGAAATAGTGACATCATTGTCATCGATCAAGAGCTTGATGTTCAAGTTCTGAGCAACGGCGAGACGAGCACTGGATTCTGCGTCGTTACCCTCCTGTTGTGAACCATCGGATCCGAGACAAAAGACAACCTTGTCTCTGTTCTTCTTCTTCCTAAGCGGAGGCACCACCAGTAGTAACGAGATCCTCTTGCTTGGCTAGGAGTTCGACGGTGCGTTAACACATTGTCGTGAGCCAGATTCGACCGTACGAAACTGAGAGATTCCCTTACCTCTCGGATTTAAAGCTCTCTGCCTGTTCGAGCAGCGAGTGGCTCGCTTCGTCCTTCAGTTTGAACTGAGCCTCGGCATCGTCACAATGCCACCGCATCTCCGTTACAGTCTTTTGCAGATCGTCTAGTTTCTAATCGACCCCGCGGGACATGAAAGAATGTCGTATACGTCGCTTACGAGTCTATATGATATAATTAAAGAAAATGGTAGTCTATGCATCAGAGAAAAGGAAAGCCAAACTAAAAGGCGACGACGTACTCTGCGAGGTGCGTCTATCTTAGCTGTGTCATGCCTGAGAGCCTAGAGGGTGGGGATGAATTACGGAAATGATTCGAAGAGAAAGGGCGCGCGCGCAACTCTCAGAGGATGACTCTGCTCTCCGATTCATCTATGGTTGCCGCAGAATCATCTGGCCGTGGTCAGATCGCCACCGCCGCCATGTCCTTTGATGACTTCCTCAACTTGAACCTTGTCACACTCGAAAAGACTCGCCCCTTCGACTTTGACACGATGGTCACCGTCCCTCCCGGCTTCTTCGTCGCAGGAGAACACCTCTACAATCGTTCTAATCGAATAAGAGATCTCCTTGCCGAGGCATCAGATTATCACTGGAAGTACAACTCTTTTCATCTCCCCCTCCTTTCGTTTCTTACGTCGCCCCACAGTAAAAAAGAAGACGAAGCGCAGTGGAAAGTCCACCGTCGTCACTTACTTTTGCGCCCAGCTCGAAGGTGAACAGTCAAAGTCCTGCACCCAAGACACGGACCGCAAGTCGCGCAGTCGCATGACCCGCTGCCAGTGCCGCTGCGGCGGTTGGCTTCGCATCACCGTCATGGACGACAATGAACACCTCTTGCGGATATGCATGACCCACGCCGAGGCCCACCTAGTAAGCTTTCCGGCCTCCTTTCGATGACCCCCGCACACGTCCGAGTTCAAACTCGAGACAACCCCGAAACCGGTGCCGGTGCTGGTTCCGGTACAGATTGCGCAGACGTAGTAGCCCCGTAAGGATGATTTATCGCGGAGTAGTAATAGTACACTGTCGGCTGCTACGGCAAAAGGATATCAACGTGTTGTAGTATGTATCAAAGAAGACTTTCGCCGAGAGAATTGAAACACCATGACCACACGATCAACTCCTGATTTCTACAACTTGACTGAGTCGGAGAGTTCGTCGTCAGAGTCGTCAGAGTCGGAACTGCCAGTGGAGACAGTAGCTTGAGTGAGATCAGGGAGAACTGGCACCTGGTTGCCATGGCCGCGACGGACTGTTCGGCTGAGTCCGAGTCGGCTCCTAGCACGAGTGAGGGGTGGAGACGTTCGAGTGAGGGAGGGAAGGGAACCTGAAGGGCGTGAGGATCGAGTAGAGTCCACATACTCAGCGGAGTCGTGGACTTCGGCGATGGAACGTTTGGTTCCCCTAAAGGTGGCCCGGTACCACTCTTGGAACCGCAGGTGTGCGGTTCGTTCGGTGGCGTTTGCGATGCCGACCTGACACCGGGTCCAGTCCATGTCCCAGGTGACAGCTGCAACCGAAAGTGGGTCCGTGTCCACGCTGCTATCGACCGATTTAGTGAAGCGAACCATCGCATCGCGGATCTTGAGTAATCCGGCATGGATCATAACGTCTACATCTTCCATGTGAATTTGCGGGAACAATGTCTAATAATAAATGATGAGTCGTACGTGTAATCGTAATACGTTGTAGACCGACTTACGCCGTGAGCCATCGCGTGGCTGTCACGCTTACTCAGATCAATCCTTTCTCCTCCTTGCTTGACCCAAACGTAATAATCGATGTTGGAAATCCGAGCCCACGGATGACCGGCGACTGTAACGGGACCAAGATATTTGGGATCTTCATCCGTCTTCTGTATCATCTTCAGGAATTCGATGAGGGTAGTACACTCTGTGATATTGCGGAACGTCTTCCATGCGGTCGAATTATCTTTGGGGCGGCGGTAGGGCTTGGATTCGGTGATGATGATGCACATCACCATCAGGATCTCCGGGCGTGCATCAACTTCGAGTTGAAGTTTCTTCAAAAGCGCTGCCTCGCCTTGGGAAAACGCGCATTCACCAATGAATACGAGTTCGGGCTCAGCACGTTCCCCTGATTGACGTGCGAGGACAATGGTGATGTCGGGTGTCGCATTAGTGTCGCCAGATTTCGATTGGAGCGCCGTATTCATTTCCACGGTGGTGTCGACGACCTTGCTGTTGTAGGGCATTTGTTCGAGGGCAGGAAACAATGCGCGGTGCATGTATACGAGTGGCGATTCGTGCGTCGGCCTTGACCACTCGACGATGAGGAGTTTCTGGGAGGTGGAATGGGACAACCTGTCGCCCGAGGATGAGTAAAGTATATGCTATATGAACAGGTTAGACTTACTTTGGCTTCCTTTCGAGGACGTTCGACTCCACGAGTTGCATTATGACGTGAAATTCTGGTAGGCCGATCTGCTCAAAGACCTGTTGAACCAGACGTTAATTGCTGGTGGTATTGAATCAAAGTGAGATGTACACACCTTGACCGATGAGTCCAAGGTGTCATCACTTTCGTACCCGCCTTTAATGATATGTTGAACGACGTCCACGAACAGCACTATTCACAAAATCAACTGTTCAAACGATCGATCCAAACCGCGACTTAGAGAATGTGACTTACATGACTTGAGGAGCTCGGAAGATTTCGACAATAGTGGGAACTGGCAGATAAGCGCCTTCGCTTTGGGTGATAATTCATCTTTCGGATGGACACTCGGTGGTGAGAGGGCTTGGAAGGATTTGGTGAGATTTATGCTTGTCTTTTTCGGAGTCTCCAGCTGGAGTGGGGACTGTCGGCTTCTCGACACCATGCGCACATCGGCTTCATGATGTTGAAAGCGGGTGGGACCGATGCGATACGATTCGTAAGAGGAATAGCTTCCACATTCAACTGTAAGGGACATGGTGTGAGCACTGAGCAAAGGGGACTGTCGGGCGACGAGTCTCGACGGTCGTATACAAAGGGCCCTTGATCAGAGTCAGATGATCGACTTACCTTTTTTTTTTTGGTTGCGTGGAGTCTATTTTTGTGAGGGGGGGGGGGCCGGGGGTTCAGTGGCTGTAGTAGGGTGAAAAAAGGAAAGGCGCACACTGCCTATCTCGTTCATCTCTGTTAAAATTAATACCGCTTATGCCGCATGCAGCAAAATTCAGCCTTGTGAGCCAACGGATCTGAAACGGTGAGAAAGGTTCAATACACAATTCACGACACCGAATAGTGTGTATCCAGCTTGATGCCAGCTGCCAAAGCGGACCCCAAAATGCTTTGGCAGGCATATGCATGTACCTGCTCGGACTCCGGACTCCGGAGGCCTAAGAAGATCAGTACTTGGCTATTCATCAGAAATTGTAATGAGATAATACCTATTACCGTGTGGAGTCTGGAGTCTGGACTCTGCTGTGGAGGACCAGGCAGGCAGGACTCACTGATTTGGAGTCTAGGACTCACGAGTGACGAGTGACGAGTGACAACTCACAGGCGTCGAGTGGCTCGGAACACTTCGAGAATCGAGAATCGAACTTCGAATTTCGTCGAAAGGGGGCTCAACTTGAAGCTTTACTGGTTCGCGACTGGCGTGCCGCTCAGACTCGGAGACTCAGAGTAGCACAATCTGATTCAAATGATAGTCAGAAGTCATCCGAAGTGATTCTAACTTACCTGAGACGAGATAGTAGTATGATACCGGGGTCCGGCGGCGGCCGGGCTTTCACAGAAGGTTTGATGCGCTGGTGGGTGGCAACCCCGCGGCAGTTATGGAAGACGAACGTTCGAACTTGACGACATCCAGAAAGCCCAGGCCGATTTGTCCGCGGGTGAAGAATCAAAGAAAGCCTCTGTGTGTCTGAAATAAGGTGCGTTTTCGTCACGACGATGATGCACTATTCAGACCGTATACAAACCAGCGAAGCCAGAAAGTCAAAGGAATCGAAAAGTGAGATAAAGTACCTGCCCTGACAATTTCCTGGTTGAAGGTCCCGGCTCGTTCAGCTCTAGTTCTAAGTCAAAGTATACGATCAGGTCACGGAAATCCTCGTCGTCGAAATCGAAGTCCTTCCCCGGGGGTCGGTTGACTCTATCAGCAGCTCAAAGTGCGTTTTAGGCTGAACATATGATCTCCCACTCTCGCCCGCATCTTACGCTTGACCCTCAGATACCGGAATCTTCGCCCATTTCCTTGGCATTCAGCCACATTAGCTTTCACAATAAACATTTGATTGCCGATTGCTCATTACGCCATCAAGGGTCACTCCACCGTGGTCTACGGTGTGGTTGACTCACCCTGAAAGCGTGTCTCTCTCTCCACTTCCTCAGGTTGCCGCTTTTCTGTCTCTTTCCTTTCCGTTGAGCTCCCGCATCCTATGCCTGAGTGCCCTTACTGCCTCAAGCAATTCGTGTCTCCCCAAGGTGTTACCCGGCATCTAAGCCAGCCTCTTAGATCTTGTCGTGCCTGGCAAGATGATCTCGTTTCTGCTGCAGATGTACTCGCTAGGGAACAAGAAACACGGTTGGGATCCCCTGCTCCTCATTCGGACGGTTCAATGGAAGTGGATGTGACATTTGACGATGACCACCCTCACTGGCCAGTTGACGAGACCATGGATGGAGATGGTGTTGATGCACCGGAATACCAACCACCCGCGGTTGTGGACGAGGATATTCGGATGATGGTTGATGACTTTGTGGAGCATCAAGGGGTATCTTATTCAGTCACGGAATTCGAAGGTGCTGCCGAGACATTCGATGTCGGAGAAGTCTTCCTCGACCGCTTCGATATGGACACATACTCTTTTCAGCGTAAAACAAACATCTATTATCCATTCGCGACGAGGAAAGAGTGGAAACTGGCGAAGTTCTTATTATGCTCCCCACTTAGCATGGCACAAATTGATGAATTCTTGAAATTAGAGTCGGTATGTACACAAGTACTGCGCATAATATACTGGCCGTGATCCCATTTTCTAAGACCAGAGAACTGGACCTTTCGTTTCGCACTGCTAAAGAACTCCGGGGCCGTGCAGAATTACTTCCTTCTGGCCCACGATGGAAATATCGCATCGTAGAGCCGGCGGAAGGGATCACCACTTCACCCGTCTATTTATACCTGCGCGACACTCTGGATTGCATCGAACTACTTTTCAACCATCCATACTTTATGGACAAGATTGACCTTACTCCTCAACGCATCTTCAAGTATGCAGAAGAAACAATTGAGCGCGTATATAGCGAGTGGCTCACCGGAGACGCTGCTTGGGGGATGCAGGTAGTATCTTGTTTGACTTATGAAATATAACTTGTTTGTGGCTCACTCGGTACATAGTCGGAGCTGCCTGCCGGGTCGACACTCCTGGGGGTGATACTCTCGTCGGACAAGACGAATATCACAAACATGTCAGGCGGTCGTGTCGCCCATCCTCTCCTTATTAGCCTCGCTAATATCAAGATGAACCACCGCAATAAGGCATCCAATCACGCCTTTTTACTCGCAGCGCTCCTCCCAGTTGTACAATTCACCCATCCAAACTCAAGGATCCGCACCGTCCTAAACGACCGACTTACGCATCAATGTCTCGACATCGTACTTGAGCCCCTCAAGCAAGCAGCTAGGGTTGGTCGAATGATGTCAGATCCTCGTGGAAACTTGCGCCTTTGTTACACCACTCTGGCCTCATACATTTGTGACACGCCCGAGGCGGGTATGTTGTCATGCGTCCGGGGATTGACGTCACATGTCACAATGGCAATGTACAAAAACTTTGGAGATTCGTTTCGCCATCCGCCGCGCCTCGGAAAGACTACTCTGCGTCAACTCGCCTCCATCGGTGTACGCCCTGGAGACGTCGAAGCCTTTTTTGCCGCTTGCGAAAAATTCCGTCTGAGCGGCGTGTCCGAGCCGTTCTGGCGAGATTGGCCTTTGTCTGAACCCTCGGTTTTCTTAACCCCAGAAGCGCTCCACCACTGGCTTCGCGAATTCTACGACCACGACTTTCAATGGTGCCTTTACGTTCTCAGCAAAGCAGAGTTGGACTTTCGCTATTCGATCCTCACGCCAATCGTCGGCCTTCGGCACTTTGCAACAGGTGTCTCAGGACTCAAGCAGGTGACTGGGCGAGTCCATCGCGATCTGCAGCGTTATATTGTCGCTGTCATTGCTGGAGCTGCCACGCCGCGATTTGTCAGGGCAATTCGTGCACTGGTGGAGTTTCGCTATCTCGCCCAGGCACCTGTTATCACCGAGACCACGCGGACGAAGATTGCTAGCGCATTGCAAGAATTTCACGATAACAAGCAAGTCATCATTGACTTAGGCGCTCGCCGCGGCAAGAAAGGCAAAGTTCTAAAGCACTGGCATATTCCTAAACTAGAGCTAATGCAGAGCATCGCAACGAGTGTCACGGACGTAGGTTCCCTCCTACAATGGTCTGCGGACACAACAGAGCACGCCCATATCACTCTCATCAAGAATCCTGCGGAGTCAAGTAATAATAAAGACTATCATTCACAGATATGTCGCTATCTTGACAGGCAAGAAAAGTGTCGTCTTTTTGACGACGCAATCGCCCTCACACTTGCCGACATGAACCCAGACACAGAGAACGAGGACCCGGAAGAACTGAATCGCGACGAAGTTGCCGAGCCTGAGCTTGAAGCGTCTCATCCCGCGGTTATACTCGCTGATCTGTGGGGTCCGAATCGTCAAGTAACAAACTTTTTCGAGAAGGCCGAGCACGACGCAAGGGTGGGTGCTTCAAAGATCTGGCCACCCCGTTCATTCGTTGCATGTTCCACCGCAATTCATCTTAACTACGACCCTTCCCTCAGTCGCATCACCGTTGATGAGGCAGCGGAGCTGTTTTCCCTCCCAGACCTACGTGGTGCTCTTGCCGACTACATCACCCGAGAACGGTCCTATTCTTGTGGATTTCACGATGTCGGACAAGCTAGACGTGCCGCAGCTGATGCCCCCCTTCCCTTTGACCACTTACAACTGTGGTTCAAAGTACGGGTGCAGAGGAAGTCTTTCCATGACGCTTCAGTCATTTGCCCAACATTCACCATTAATGCAGCACCGCCCGACGGGACTTGGAAGCATGGACGCTATGATGCCGCCATTTTTGCTCTTGGGAATGCTGACAACTGGCCGGTGAGTGGCCTAACAGGTATGAGGTTATTTCTCTGTCGATTTTCATTGATCCTTACTGAGTCATTCACAGGCCATTTTGTGGCTCAAGTTCAGATAATTTTACGCCCAATTCCCCCTAAAGGAACACGCCCTGTATGGGCGAATCGGTATCTTGCCTACGTGCAACGGCTCGAAGTGCGATCTAATGGTGCCATTGATCCCGTTACACATATGCATATTCTCAAACGTTCCATGCGATCGAGAGGTACGACTATGGGTGGCATCTTACCTTTGGACCAGATCCGTTCTTATGCTCATATCACTCCGATGTTTGGGAAAAAAGCAGATCCACGACTGACTTCAGCAAATAGTTTACATTTTGCAGATACATTCTACTTAAACCATTATTTTGACAAAGATTTTTTCTATGCAATATGCAAATGATCATTTGCTAGTATGGTCTCGGGCCGCACCCCATCATGTCCGTAACACATTGTTCATATATCTACGCTCGTATATATATATTACCTTCCATCGCTTAGCAAGCTAAGCTTGACACGCATCTATGACTCAGATATTATCCTCCACCGTGCCAGTGCTGTGTTTCTGCTCCGAGTCGCAGCAGCTCCTCTACAGCGCCCCAATGATCGGCAACGCACCGGCATCATCCCTGCCTTTTATTCGCTGCGCACCCTTGATTGATTTCGCCTTCTCTCATCGCGACTACACACCGGCGTCTACGGAGCTTTGGGCGTCCGGAAGGTCGTTCTGGACCGTGACACAAGGGTTTTTGGCCGTTCTCTTCCGGCGACGATCTGCTCCGTTGGAAGAAGGGTCTCAGTCCGAGTCACTCGCACCACTCACGCTGTTCCGACGACATCCGTAAGCGCATCAACTGACGTCGCCGGTGAATCTGTTCCAAGTTGAGCTTTTCGCTACTGACTCGGACGTTCGTGCTCACCCCTTCATTTCCAAATGTTCTCTTACTTATTGTTTCTCAGACTTTTTTTTGTACCCTTCTCACCGCTGAATCCAACAACAGGATGGAAGGGGGACAGTGCGGCGCTCTTCAAGTGGCACCTCTTCCTACTACTATTGCAGCGGCGACAGTGCTGTTCGCGCTGCCCCCTTTCACTGGGATCGTCTGAAGCGTTTTTCATCTGTTGCTTGTATTTTCCTATTGTACGGTGCGAACCTGCTCATTGGGTCCCGCTTCCCTTCCAGCGCGCCCGAGCAAACTGCGGAATACCTCGCAAGTTCGCTTTCCAGGTGAAGATGAATCACACTAAATCTCTTCAACTTCACACCTCTCGGTTTCCACTGGACTGTCACGAGAGAACAACTCCCACTTCGTCCCCCCGGGCCTTTACCGTTTGCACACCATCAGATATAAATTTCTTTATCTCACATTAGACGAAGAGCGCTCCGTGGCCAGCATCGTCTATAAATCCCTTCTACTCTCTACTCTAATCACTCGAGTTCCGTACCCGGGCCGTTCGTGTAATCGTAATTCCCTGAACTAACTGATTTTCAAAATCGTACAATCCGAGTCCCTGCCGGGTCGAAAACACTGCGCTGTAGATATGATGATACATAATCAATATTATGTAACATGAACCGTTCAACCTGCACATCGCGATTCGTATTGATTACCACATATACCACATATGTACACGTGCCACCCCCTCTGTGCTTATCGTGCACCCCAAATCTCTGGCAGCACGCCACGATCTTGATCGGGCTCTGTTTATCACTCCCCTACTTCGCTTCGTTTGGCAGGTTTTTTTTTACGTCCAACGCAAGGTTCCGATCCCTTCTTCCGAGTCTGTCTCGTCACCCACTGTCCATCGATCCCCTTGGTTCTATCCCCTTCAAAGACATGCAACCCCCGGCTTTTCCTCGCGACTCTCGGCGAATCTCTCCACGTCCTACCAATCGATTGGGAACGCGGTCCCGGCGACAGCTCCTCCTATCGCCCCCGTCCAGCCCTACCGAGATCCACGTTCGTCCGTGTCCGCCTACTTCTGCGTCTTGTGCGCCAGTACAACGGGGTCGTCGATGATGCGGTTCACGAGCGTGCCAGACTCGGACGTGCCATTCTCCGTCAGCCAGAGTTGGGGCTGCCAGTGGAAGTCGAGTTCGTTACGATCGGAAGAGGTGATCGAGGTCGGTGCGGATGGGCAGCCTATTGAGACCCCAAGAACGAGGATACAGTCGTGCCCCCCTTCCATCCTCCTCCAATGACTCGGGTATATCTGACGACCCTTCTCCTGACATCAAGGGCTCATCTTGCCCACGACCACCCACATCACTGGCGACTCCATCATCGCCGTCATCGGGCATACCTTCGTTCTTCGACCCCACGTGATCGCTCACGCACCACCGCTGACCTGTCGGGCAGCACCTCGTCCTCGTCTCACGCAGGAAGAGCTCCCCGAAGTCAATGCTACCCTCGCCGTCACCCACGGACACCTCGGAGAGCAGAATCAACCCCCGCAAATGCCACAGAACGTCGCGCCCTTGGCCACTTTCATCATCTGCATCACAACCGAGAATTGCAAAAGTCCAGAACAGGAATCGGCGAGACTCGAGAGGTGCATAAACTGCACAAAATGGCTTCCCAACACACGAAGCGGAGGCGGAGGCTGTGGCAAGAGCCTGGTAGAACAAAGGCTCGCAAGCTATGAGCCTCAGGTGGCAGTGTCTGACACAGCGCTCTGAGAGAGCAGGACGACAATGTACGTGGAAATATCTTTAAGAGTCTCACTCAGGCATACTTAACACAACTGATAGGCTTAATTAAGTGGTGGATTCAGCGAAAAACAAGCCAAATGATACAGGTAAGGGCAATCGTCATTCAGCGAATTATTTTCTCATCAACTCTTTGTAGCGTCTCAGCTTTCATGCAACATTTATGCATTCCCTTCCTGCGGTACGTAGTATTTCCTTATTCCGTTGGAAAGCTCAGGCTCCTAACGAGCTTTGTGTTCGTTGTCCGATACATTTCGTCCGGTGGCTACGTCGGCTAAAGCACTTAGTCAGCACGCGCTACAAGACGCTTAAGTCACGCAAGTTGCACTTCTAGTTTACACTCATCTACCATGGGAAAACGTAAGACTCGGCACGTTGATGAAGCCGCCGCACCTGCTCGCCGCTCTGTTCGTAACAACGCAGGTCAAGGTGGTGTCACGCAGCAGTTAGCCCAGTTAGACGTAGTCTTGGAGAGCCCAACGAAGCTCCGAGTCGCAAAGCGAGGAAGAGTGTCTGTACCAGACACAGAGCCAGTCAATAGCTTTGCGCCAAAGGAGACTGTAGTCAAGTCTTCGAACAGGAGGAAAGTAAGCATACCCTATCTTTTGTGTATCAACGCTGTTTTGACTGCCATGTTCGAAGGCAGTCCCTCAGATCCCAGAATCATCTGACGAAGATTCCGGGCCTATCATTCCGAAGCCTGTCCTTCAACATGCCAAGCCAGGGGATCGCTTCGGGTTACAAGCACAAGGAGCGACAGCAGGGACTCGGACAGTTCCTGAATATCAGAGGATGAATCAGCTTGCCGGGCCTCAAGAGCATCCAGTTGGTGTCCAGCTCACTTCTCGTGCGCGATCACACACGGTTATTACCCCTGCATGTCCACCAATTCCATCCGCGCCTGTGATTGGTCAAATACGCTCTCAGACACGTCAACGGTCTCGCTCGGTAAATATGCAGCACGAAGCACCCAGTCAGACGCATGTACCTCAGCGTCGACAGGAGATCGCTGCGCGTGGTTCCAAGGTTTCCAATATGGCTGGTTCCCGTCTTGGATCTCAAGTTCTCCCATTGCGGCCTTCGAACAAGCTTCCTCCCGCACCCAATCGAGGTCCTGGCCTCCCTCCTGGGCGAGCACCTGCTCCGAGTCAGTTCGCAAGTGGAGCATCCCGCCGAACGCCTGGTGTGCTCCAGCCCACCCACACGCGTCAACGTTCCAGTTCTGTGGCTCTTCCTTCCAGGGAGCTAGATGACCCACGAGCCAGATCTCAACCTCGCCAGCGGTCCAGCTCGGCCAGCCGATCGCTTGGTGTAGGTACTTCTCGCTCTACGGATCACAATACCCTTGCTCCTCACAAGGCCTCCCTGAATACACGCGCACTGCCCACCAAAAGTGCAAGTAGCTTGGCAAGGATAGTCGAGTCACCAGTCCGCGACAGCTCCGCACCTCTTGAGCACGATCACGGTAAGCTCTGCCCCACTCTTGCCGTCACCCCGACCGACTGAGACAAAATTAGATTACAACTTCGACGAGAATTTTTATAACCAAACTCTTGGTTATGCCGAGATAGACAGCCGACAAGAAGAGTGGCTTGCCGAAAGACAGCAGATGTCCGAAAGTGAATCCATGTATCAGATGGAAAATGGCGTCAACACGGATAAAGACATGAGCATTGAGGAGACCTTCGAGTTGGAGAACATCCGCACCGACAGCGAGCAAGAAGAAGAAGACTCCGAAGAAGAACGTGCACTGACGGCAGCTGTCATTGCGAAGAATACTCGTCGAATTCGCAACTACTTCAACGGCCGCGACGACACTCCGCAAGACGTTACCATGGATGATTTGATTGACGATGACCTTGACTTGCAGGTCACCCAGCGTTTTGTGTTAGATATGGAACCACCCGTCCCTTCCGAGTTTGGCACTCCGCGCCAGGCAACAACAGAACAGGCGTCGAGGCATCAGCGGCGCACGGTGGAGGTAAGTCTCAACGATGAACTTGGATATATGATACACGTTACGCTAACTACTCTAGGACAACGATCAACAGAACACAAGGCAAAGGCGCGATGTTGGTCGCCCCGGTCGAGTTGAAGCAGTAAGTGGCAAAGTTCTTATCGAGGATATTACTTATTATATTTATACGCTAACTACTGTAGGACAATACTCAACAGGACACCAGGCAAAAGCGCGATGCTGGTCGACCCGGTCGAGTGAGTGGAAAAGTTCTGTCGAGGGTTTACTTATGCGCTTGTTACTGTAGGACAACGCTCAACAGGACACCAGGCAAAAGCGCGATGCTGGTCGACCCGGTCGAGTGAGTGGAAAAGTTCTGTCGAGGGTTTACTTATGCGCTTGTTACTGTAGGACAACGCTCAACAGGACACAAGGCAAGAGCGCAGTCGCCCCGGTCGAGTGAGTGACGAAGGAGTCTGTCGGGAATTTTATTTATGTGCTGGCTACTGTAGGACAACGCTCAACAGGACACCAGGCAAGAGCGTGATGCTGGTCGCCCCGGTCGAGTGAGTGGCAAAGTTCTGTCGAGGGTTTACTTATGCGCTCGTTACTGTAGGACAACGCTCAACAGGACACAAGGCAAGAGCGCGATGCTGGTCGCCCCGGTCAAGTTGAGGTCGTGAGTGACAAAGTTCTATCGAGGACAATACTCAGGCTTATTCTATTCAGGCCAATACCGACTACGATGTTCTTCATCGCCATCACGCGAAAAATCGTCAGCCACGCCCACCGTCTAAAGCACAACTGAACCGTGTCCAGCAACTTCAGCAAAGAAACAACTGTCGAACGCAAAGTCCCGAGGAGGAAAATCGTGTCGACGATGGAGACGAGGAAGTGCAGGAGAAACCGAAAAGACGGACCAAGAATGCGAACAATGAGAATCCCACCCTCGTGCGATTCTATCCGCGAATGTGTGCGGCGATGATCAATCTGGCTAAGTATTATTTCCGGTGTCACCAAGTCTTCTCAGATCCTTTTCCATCAATGGAAACTTCGTTGGACGGCATCTGTCGAGATGTTCTCGACGACGCAATGAACAGTTTTGTGGATGCAGGGCGTATGATAGAAGACAGTAATGTTAACCATCATTCTCATCCGAGTCGGCGCACCTAACGCGAGCTTCTAGAATACTGGGACAATCACAAGGACTCGATGGCCGTTTGCGTGTGGAAAGATATTAACACCTTTCGCAGCGAGGTTCGGAAAGTCATCCAGGATATCGTGGTGACCGAGTACGGTTTGTTGGTTCCAAATATGAACACAACGGCAGAGCGTTTGGCCGCAATCAAGCAGAAAGCGAGCGGCCTCGCGCACAAGTTTGCCTTCCTCCAAGGCGAGCGTGATGACCAAGTAAGTTATGTTCGTTGTACCGAACGTCACGGTGCTTATTCGCGTTCTACCTTGCATCAAGGGCAAGGCATCCAATTTCTCTCACAACTGCCTCCGTGTTGCTTGTATTCGTGTTTTCTATCGAAAGGGATCCAAGACATTTCGCGATCACGAAGTCTTCAGGGAAACTGTGCCGTACATGGCCGTTCTTTATGTTGCGTCATATGTAGGTGTCACCAATTTAGCAGGTCCACGGACTAACACTATATAGATCAAAGGCATTCTCGATTTGTATGCTGCTCATGGTACGGTAGAAGGCAAGGTCGCACCCTCAAAGAATGAGGATGATTTCTGGAAGATGCATAAGAAAATGCATCAAGTCATCGAGCATGAGTATCATGGCCCGAAACTTGATGCTACGCTCAAGGCATGGGCTCGCGAGGCTTAGTAAGTAAAGGATTGTGTTAAGTGCACGTTTGTCTTACTGTGATCCAGCACGGGCGAAATAATGGACCAACAACCATCTGATGGTTCGGACTGCGAAGTTGATTTAGATTGATTGGTGGTATAATGAGCTGCTTTTTCTTCCTTTTCCTGCTCGTTTTCTTGTGTGTGCCAGTGGTCTGTTCTTTCCTGGTGTCATCTCTCCTCCCCCGTTCTCACTCATTCAATTCCATCCTTAATTTTATAATATCTCTACCATATAATTTTTGGTTGCATGATGATTGGACTTTGAATCAATTGCTTGGTGTGGTTTTGTAAATTAGTAACTTGAGGTGCAGACTTGGAAGCAGTTGTGTAGTAGTGGCAACCGGATGCAGATGGACTACAAATAAATTGTAGATGGTTGTGGATAGAATGGAGATAGGCTGTGGATGGGGAGGAGATGCACATAGACTATTTGGACTGTAGATGGACTGTGGATGGGCCATGGATGGGCTGTGGATGGGCTGTAGATCAACATAAACTGTATGTGGGTTGTATGTGGGCTGTGGATGGGCTGTGGATGGGCTGTAGATCAACATAAACTGTATGTGGGTTGTATGTGGGCTGTGGATGGGCTGTGGATGGGCTGTAGATCAACATAAACTGTATGTGGGCTGTATGTGGGCTGTGGATGGGCTGTAGATGAATATAAACTGTATATGGGCTGTGGATGGGCTGTAGATAAACTGCAGATGGACTGATGGTAAACTGCAGATGGATTGTATATAAACTGTAGATGAGCTGCAGAATTGCTGTAAGTAGCTGTGACTGAACTGCACAGCAAGGGACCTAGCTGTGAGACTGTAGGTGGGTGTAGTCACTGTGCTGTGCTGTGCAGGGCTAACCAGTAGTGAGAGAGTTTTGCTGATGTAGGGCCCGTTTCCAGAGCATTTGACCGTGGTCTCTTCTGTCCCGTAGCCGACGAGCCGGCAGAGGCAGCAGTCGAAGTAGCAGTCGAGCTAGACATAGTGAGCAAGTTGAAGAGCAAGGAAAGAACTGAGGGCTCAGCTTTCTCGAGACGTCCTTATATACCTTGTCGCTTCATGAAACGTGACCTAAAGGGCGTCATCTCGGGTATTCGTATCACGGGACAAAGTCACGAGACAATGACCGAGATAACGTTAATGGTGTGACCCGCCTCCGAATGCCATACGGACGCACTATCCAAAGGTCTGACTCCGACTCGGATGCAAGCCGACTGACCAGGTTTTTTGACAGCTGGGTAAAACAATTCGGAAGAGATCATATCCAACCGTCTAGTATTGGCTGCAAGATTGCCATTATCCTACATAAATTATGGTGAGCGACAGAGACCTGCTAAACTATTCCTGACCATGTCTTGCGAGCTGGCTCAATGCAGAGTATTGTACGACGGGGGAGGGGTCTAGTGAGCAGTGGAGGGGACCCCAATCCGACGTGGAGGTGTGGATTTGATCCGGAGTACGAACTCCTCCTGGAGAGGCGGGGCCGTTCCAGGGGGTACGGAGATCACCGGCATGAGTCGGTGCCCTGGATTCGGATTCATGTTCGGGCTCGGAATGAGCGTTTTCCTAGAAGTTTGTGCACTAGCGTTGAGCTTGTTTGTCGGGAATGATGTGACCCATAACTTGGTTATAGTTCTGCTCTTGCAAGTTGCCGTCGTCCTCCGTTTTGACATCGCTGGGAACATCATGATAGTCCTGGCCGGACGAATCGTCAAAGGGTGGCTCTTTGCACAAATCGAAAGCGTCGGCATGCAGCCACTCACTGTTCGGAAAGCGTCTCCGAATCTTTGTCCCACTGACGCACTCGACACTACGACACAGCACATACTGACTTCGTGGTGTTGAGCATGAATCAGAAGTTGTTCCTGTATCTTGATAGAAACGTGAACCCTGAACCCACTATAATTTACCTCAGGCTTGGGCTTGTAAGTAGGAAGATTGAAATTTATCTGGGTTTGCCTGTTGAGACCGTGTATCAAACCAGTGCAGCATCAGGAACAGCGGAGCTGGTTCAACGTTCAACATCCACGTATGGAAAACAAACAAAAAAAAAATAGCACGCAATTCTCGACAAGATGTGAAACTACGAAGTACATGCCGACTAGACCAACAGTGTACATTCAGCTCTCCCCGGCTTGTCAGATGTGAATACAGTCAAATAGGGAAATAATGACGGCTAACGAAACAGAAGGATACATCTAGACAAAACACTTCTGGTCAACGATGAAATAAAGTCCATCCAATGACGATTCGCCTATGCGTAAAATCACCATTTTAGCGTGCTCCTCTTCTAAACCAAGAACGAACTCACTACATTGATCTAATGGTACAATGCTTTATCTTCCGCCTCTTCTGGACATGCAGAAGTCCTGCATCCTTACGCGATTGATGGTGGTAACATACTGTTCCTTCATGGTGCCCACTTCGTCAACATCAACGATAGGATATGCTTGTGAAATCTTCTGGACTTCTGCTTCGCCGACGATTTGACGCAAGGCGCCCTCCCAATCCTGGCACTTTTGCTCTGCTTCTGCTAGACATCCAAGGAGTGCAATCTTCCTCAATAACGATTGTGTATACATGCGCTTCAAAGTATCTGGAGGAGGGGATACGGCAACCGGAAGTTTCTATCAATGATGTAAGATATAATCACAAACTGCAAGTAAATATGCCCTCACCATCATCTTTGCACGATTTGCTACGAGCTTGATGTATTCTGCAGCCCCAATACTCTTTCTGTGCTTGCTAAGGTCCAGATTACCACGCAACACAGTATCTATGCTGCTAGTAGGTGGGTGTGATAGAGAGATAGGAAACGCTTCTGTAATCTTGTTCGGAGATGGAGATGTTGCTGGAATACAAAACTCGCTTGAGATCGGCGGTAAGGACGTGGTTTGACGTAGGACTGGAGTAGAGCCTCCGTTTGACATTCCTTGACTCTTCAGAGTCACAGTCGTCGGTGAAGGGTGTCTGTTGGGGGATGAGAAAGCGTGACACCGTCATGTGACCAGGCGAACAAGTTCACACACTCTACACAACGTGATCATATCGGATCATCATGGATCATCTGCCAGTGAGAGTACTGACTGTGTGCGGCACGTAAGTGGAGTCGAGCCGAGTGTGGCCCAGCGTGTGGCGGTGTGCCACATTTCTCCGAACGGCGCAGCGCAGCAGCAGCCAGAGCTAATATCATAACGATTCACTGGCACCGCGCCTAGTAGTACATTTGTTGATTCGTCTGGGTTCGTCTTTGCGTCTTCGTCGTGTCCGAATCGTCATCTTTATCGTCGTATGCACGTCGTTGGCGTGTTTCCCCGCGTCTTTATCATCGCGCATCGTGTCGCGTTCCCGGGCGTCCTAGTAATCGGCATTGCGCATGGAACTGCGTCCAGTCCCGTTGACTTCACGGTCGACATGCCGTTGTCGTCGTGTTTTCGTTTGTCGTCGGCGCTTTGTAATATGTATCGTCGTCCTGGTTTGCATCGATATCCATGTGTTTCGTGAACTCCGCGCCATGGTGTGGCGGACAACGACATGTAGTTACTAAGTCCGATTATATCACACATTTACATAACAACTTCGTGCTAGTAATGTCCGTTTAGCTCAGTGAGTAAGTTGAAGAACCGAAAGAGTGGGCCAGAACGCTCGTCGTTGCTGGCCATTATCTCCCGGAAAAGTTTGGATACGACTTGACATTCCCGCGCGACAGATTCCACGCGGCAAGGGGTTAGGATTAAGCTACTCTCGAAGGAGTAGTAGGAGAGACCGTAACATCGCAGCTGCACGACCATCTAAGGAGGCCCCATCAATGTTGTGTTGAAAACCCGAAGTTAATTTACCTACCCACGAGAGCGCGAAAGCTGTTTTTTCGACGATGTGATGCTCCAGGGGGTGAACAACCTCAACTCGCGTGGGATCAAGGGGGAGGTTATAGGTTTCTTGAGTGTTGATGCAGTAAGTAGAATCCAGTTTGACGAGGAGCTGCTGGAGTATCCAATGGACGGCCGGGTTCAGGAAAAGTGTTCGGTGATCGCGGGTCTCCCCAGTTGCTGGCAAATGCCAGAAAGAGTACCCGTAGTGCGGGTGCCAGGTCGTATTCGTCTCCAAGACTTGCTTTGATAAATAGGGCCTATCGGCCGATTGTCTGATCAACGAGAAGAAAGAGTCGTTGGACACGTGTGGATCCATCGACTGGATCATGTAGTCGACGTTTTTCCATACAAGCGTAAGGTACGCGTACGCTGAGCCTCGAAGCTATGTGGGGTGTGCTGAGTTAGCACGGACTATACGGTAGGGACGGATCGAAGACGTGCCATTTGACAAATAAAGAGGCTTAGCGGATGCTGCGCCA
>JBBPPN010000046.1:0-23130 GCA_038091995.1 Leccinum holopus
CGTGCGGGAAGGCGAGGATACGACCTGCTGGGCAAGGTCGTGTTTTATTGCCTACCCATGGATCGAGTGCAACGTTTGACCTTGTCCAAGCTCCCATCCCTCGGAGCCAACTTCCCCGCATCAGCAAATTACAGGTCAGCTGCACAGCCCTGACCAGGTCTGGACAGCCTCCATAGCTCCTCCAGCCTCCCCAGATAGGTCCCTCACTGGAGAGGTCTGTACTAGACTATAGAGGTCTGTGGATAGTCTACACATGGTCTCTGTCTCTGGCCTACCAAATACTGAACTATTCTACATAAGTTTCCAGACAGTTTCATACTTGATCTATGTCATGACTGGGTGATCACTACTTTAGGGCTGGGTGATTATTGATCCAGGATGAGATAATTATTGGCTCAGGGCTGAGTGATCACTGGTCCAGGACTAGGTAATTATTGGTTCAGGGCTGGGTGATCATTGATCCAGGACTAGATAATTATTGGTTCAGGACTGAGTAATCATTGATCCAGGACTAGATAATTATTGGTTCAGGACTGAGTAATCATTGATCCAGGACTAGATAATTATTGGTTCAGGACTGAGTAATCATTGATCCAGGACTAGATAATTATTGATTCAGGACTGAGTAATCATTGATCCAGGACTAGGTATATGTTGGCTCAGGCCTGAGTGATCTTTGGTCCTGGACTAGGTAATCAGTGATCCAGAACTGAATGATCACTAGTCCTGGACTAGATCATCATTGGTGCAAGATGGCCCAGACACCACTCAGGCTGTTGCAGATCATGATTGACAAAGGGTAAATACTCTAATCAGAATCTGTAGATACTTCAAGGACAGACTAAGTTACTACTAAGAAGCAATCAATCAAAAATAAGACCAAAATCCGAATCACTTTCGTCAGAGTGCTGAACAGGCTGACCAAATCTGAACAAATATCAGTAATTGAACACCACTGGCACCACACAGCACGACGAACCTTTCCTGCTGCACCCAATCTTGAAGCATCCGCTTGAAATACTTCCCATGTTCAGCATGTGCAAGAACCTCTTTTACTCCCTTGGTTGCACTGTGCAGAGCCCGACCACACGAATCTTCATTAATCGTCGGCACTTTCGGTTGGCCGTGGTCTTGATACGCAACGAGTACTACTTTGATCTAATGAAAAGGTTAGTCATAGAAAGCAGAGAGAATATATAAAATTCACCGCAGCAACAATCAATGCGACGGCAGAAGCAGGAACTCCGGTAGAAAATTCCTTGCAAGCTTTCAATGATGTACGACTTGACGATCTATAATAAAAAGCAAGGCACGCGTGCTTGATGGCGTCGTGCGAGAAGTTTCGAAGTTTGCCCTATTGATTATCAATAAAGATCACGTAGTAACCAATCAACTCACATCGTTATCTGGTGATCCTCGCAACCAATTACCGTTCTGCAAGAGCCGCGAGGCAGACCTTTTGACATATTCGATGCCCTGTTTAGCTGTCCACCTCGAGCCCTCCGGGATCTGCAGCTCCTTGTAGTGCTGACGCACCGCAGCCATCGCGACTCCCTTCAACTCACTGCGAAAATTGCCGTTCTCGTTGTAAAGCTATAGTGCACGATGAGCATAAGCCTGAGACATATCAAACGTTGACTCACCAGACGAGCCATGGAATGTCGGTACTCAGGATATTGTTCATCCTCAAGAGCGAGATGCTTTTCATTGTACTCGACATAAACTTCAGCAAGAATCTCTAGCCCGATGCCTTGTGTTGCAACTTCGAGAGTAATAAACGGATTGCGGGTTGCGTAGTGAGCACGCACCAATAACTTGCAGCGACGAAGGTATGCCTTCGTAAGAGGAGGATAAAAGTTGAGACACGTTGGATCGTCCGATAAAACTAGTCGGTTGCCGATAAAGGTCTTGACGTCGTCCTCCGGTGAGGACGAATGCCGGGAATTGCGCCGGACCCGCTGTGGATGAGGGGAAGGTGGTCGCAAACGACCGTTCTTGGACTGATGACGCTGGAGTACATCATGCGGCACCTGGTCTGATTCGACTGGGCGAGAGTCCTTGCTTCCGCGGCTTGAGGCCTTGTGAGATGGATGCACCGACTTTGTTTTGCCTTAAAGAAGGTGAACGTCGCATCATTTTCGCCTATCGCGGTCACGAGAACTTCATTGTTAGACTTACCTTTCGTCTTGACCTTCTGAGTACCGTGGATGTCATCAACATCACGATTATCGCGTTCGTGATTACGAGGTTGAGAGGTCTTGTCCTTGCGACGGCGGACATCATCGACTCCATCAAAATTACTGCGATCGTCATCACGAGATCGAGAGGATTTCGCGGCTTCGCGAGTAACGTCTCTGCCTAAATCAGGTCAGTACGCGTGACCCGTAGAAAGTTCCATAGATGCATACCATCAGTTTGCCAATGGTTACGTCCAGAAACGTTGACGTTGGATCGCTGTCCCGCTCCCTCGCCTGTCCGAAAGTTAGTATGGCAGAGGATCGTGAGAACAACTGCAGACCTTGCTCTCTGTTGTCGTTTCCTGGAGGTGTGCTAGGGGGAAAATGGAGGCGGTCGGAAAGATCATCGACAGCAGGGTCATCATCCTTCGGACACTCCAAAGGAGGACCTGGAGGAGGACCAAATGAATTGTGATAGAAACCGTAACCATCATTTTCTTGATCATGGTCACTATTAGATCCTCCGTTTCCTTCACGCTCATGCTCTTCCTCGCCAACATCATTGCAGGGAGATTGGCGCTGAGAATTAGAGACACCACGAAATCCAAAACGTTCACCTTCTCCCGCAAGATGGAAAGTCGGGATTGGATGATCTTCCATGTCGGTGTCATTGTCATGCTCGCTCGAGCTCTCCTGTAAATTACAAGGATTCAGGCAAATGGATAGAGAAATAGATGAATTTACCTGATTGGGAAGCTGCCTTCGTTTCAACTTCCCTTTGCTTGCTGTTGCAACGGGTGCCATTGGATTGATTGGTACAACGTCGGCAATGACCGACCCTTGGGGCTTCCGGGTCTTCTGCTCGAGCACGATACCGACTTTCCCTAGCTGCTCCGTGCGCCCGTTCTTGCCTATATTCATGCGATTACTGCGCCTCGGTTCTCCGTCGTTGGACTCCGCGCCAATGGAGCGCTTCCTCTTCTGACCCTTCGAAGGAGCCATCGGAAAACTAGGAGACACGGAGGATGAATGAAAGCGCAAACGCAGATGAAGATGAAGATTGGCAAAGAGAATGCGGTAACAATGAACCTTTTTTTGAATTGCGGAAACGAAGCCAAATAAGTGCAACGCCGCGCGACTGAGTCAGCAAGTTCAAGTCGGACTTGAAAGTTACACGTTTGGTAGATCCATCAGTGTCGTATCTAGTAAAATATATGAGGACAGTTTGCGAGATTGATGAAAAAGACGACGCACGCGTCTTGCGATGAAGATACCCAGCCCGAGCCGTTCGCAGACCGTGGAAGCCTGGCCCGCGTTTGTGACAGACACCGAATGACACCGCGCCCCGAACTGCTCTGGCAGCACGACTGCCGAACCGAATCTGTCGTCCCACTGGCACGCCCGCCGACACTCGTACGAGCTCACGATCGACGACACCTCTTCGGCCGACACGCCCTCGATCATATTTTCGCCCTTGTGTACAGGCACGACGGACGAGAGATCGGGAAAGGGCTTGCGTTTGACTGTGAGACCGTCCCGGTACCGAGCAGATATGGCCTCGCGAGCAGTTCTACGCGCGCACAAAAGCGATCAGCAATATACACGCACAAAAAAAAACATACTTCTTGGTCACCGGCGTCATCAAGTCCTGCGTGCTCAGATACCAATACCTTCTCAGCGTCTCGTGTGACGGCTCGGCCCAGCGTACACTGGACATGCCATCGAAAACGTCGACATAGGCCGGACTTGCGGAGTACCTCCTCCCAAGCTCAGCGCAGGAAACATCGACCGGCCATGCGCGGATCAAACGGAGGCGACCTCCCATACGCACCCGAAACCATGCCAAACTGGGCTACAATGGTGATATCGAAAACAAAGGTCCCACCGCTACCCAGGATGTATCTAATCATCCGATCATCAACGGGGAAAATGGGTGTAAGCGAGGCAAGAAATGCGTTCGGAAGTGACTACCCACGGTAGACTCTCTCGGTAAAATTCGGTAGACGCCGGCGGTGGGAGATTAGCTTGGGGCGCGTACGTAGAAGAATAAGTTGCCGAGGAACGCAAAGTTGAAGAGATAGTTCGAGAGGCCCTGCCGAGACGCAGATCAGAATCAGTAATCCTGAGCCGAGGAAACGTCCCCCGTACCTCTGCCAACTTGAACTTCCTGACGTACTAGCGACACCATCAGTATCATTGAGAATCACCTTGCACGACATGCGCGACTCACGTTCTTCCATATTCGCGGTAATCATGATGTTAAATAGAGGGTGGTGCAAAGCCATGCAAATATACGCCCTATAACGCGATCGTAGGACGCGTCGTCGTCGGGCTGTCGCTGTTGGTTAAACCCGGTGTCGTTCGCGAGCGAGGGTAATTCCACCTCGACAAAGGAGGGGGACGAGCCCGCAAGGCGGTCGGGAAGATCGTCCACGGCAGGCAATCCAGTTGCCAGCGAATGATACAAATTAGAGGTTGGCACAAGCACCTCTCCGGTCTTCATGCCGCTTCCGGAAATGGGTTGTGCAACGCCCACGTATCTTCCGACGCCGAAGATCATGCCCACGCCCAACAGAACCATTCCGACATTCCTCCGACTGGCTCTGGAAGCATTCCTCCTTTCCTCATCGACCACATCTTCCTCAGTTTCCTCATCGCGACGCAAAGGCCTCCCTCTACTCGCAAGCAGCGTAGTGGCAGAAGAGGACATGTGACGCAGCGTCCCCGGCACCACGGGAGCAATATGACGTATAGCAGAGCCGCCAGACAACTGGTCCGCCCTCTCCTGGCTCCAAGACACCCTCTTCCTCCGGGTGCTCTCGGAATACTCGCTCCCCGAAGGGGCGGAGAGAACTGCATCGCTGACTTCGTCCTGGGGTTCTTCGCACGCGTGTGTGATCGCGGGGTGTTCGTCCGTTAACATCTCGGCGTTGAGTTTCTTCGAACGACGATGTTCCGGATGGGTATCAGCATGCGCAGTTGCCGCGGCGATGTGACATACCGTGTTAGTCAAGGTACGATAGTGGGATGCATCGATGAGGGGGCACCGAACGGAGGACGTTGTGCGGGGAACGCGCACGTGGGTGGGTGACTGGGAGAGTCTTGGGGCCACCGCCGTAGTAAAAGTACTGATAGAGCAGACAGCAATCTACAAAACAAAAGTACGTCGCGATATAGGTCTGCTCTGATGATTAGCATCAACGAGGAGGTGAGGGGAGGGACAAGCACACCTGGAAGGGCAACTGATGCGTAAGGAGGCAACCAACGAGATTGGAAGCGTCTCCTGCGGGAACAGGTCAATACTCGGTCCCGGGATCAGGCGAACGTGGCGCAATGATAGCGTACCGAGCATCCAATTGAACAAGAAGGGTAGCGCAAGACCTTCGCAAGATTGTCGCCCTAAGTTCTCCATGATTTGGCTTGCGCGTATCGGGCCAGTCAGATGGCGCCTTGAGCAAGTCAGATGGAAATCGTGCTCCCAACTAACAAGCCATGGAGGTATATCCAAGGAGCTCACTGAAAGACTCGACGAGGAACATTGCAAAGTGTTGGTTGAGAGAGAGTGTGAATGAAACCGTACAGGAGGGGGAGAGGACACTTAGACTTTAGTACTTTGTGGTTCAAGTTCGCACACTGATTGACAGGTACACCTAGTCGCTCCTGAAATGGGCTAGGGAACGTCGAGTGCCTCAGGTTCGCCGACTTCCTGTCCGCACGCGAAACTTGGGCGCGAGGGTGCCCGAAGGTTGGTATCACGGTAATAGTCTCCCACCTCGGACCAGTACTCGTACACCAAAGGGCGCTGCCAGTCGGGCCGACGATGCACCGGCGCAGCAAGGTTCTCGCTGTTCTGCTGCTCCGCGTTCACGAGCCGCTAGACAATCCATCTCCATACATCTCAGCTTCGTACTTCTTCATTAGATACCCGCCTAGTCGAACAGTAACGAATGGTACTCACCAATCCACTTCTTGTACGGGATCATCGATTCGTTGAACTTCATTTCGTTGGCGTTGCCCACCAATGATCTTGTCCTTTCCGTCGTCGAGCACAATAACCCCAACCGAATTCGGCCGTGCGCCAGAAGGAGAAAGTAACGAGGGGAAGTGCTTCATCTGCAGCGTCGTCAAGAACCGATCTTTCACCGAGCGAGAACAAGTTCTTCTCGTGAAACGTGTCGACGTTGGCCTCGGCGTAATCGTCGATGACGCGGTTGGACATGAAGATTGGACGACCCTTGTCAGCAGTGTGAATACGGTATGGAGTGAAAACACCCTGGGAGACAGGACACGGAACCGAACAGACTCTCGAACGCCTTGGCGAGGTCGTGCGAAATGTAGTACTCATAGACCTGAAATGTGTGTCGGAAAGAGGAAAGGAAACAAGTCGGTAGACGCAAGCTCCTACCTGAACCATCGTCCACCAAGAGCTCTTCTCAGACTCGTTCTGCAATTGGTTCTCACCACATATACCAATGATAAGTTGGAGCCATCATTAGAAGAGGCAACGAGCCCATTCAACGATGGTTGTATAACAACCTGTGACACTTGCACATCAATAGTTGGTCAAGGGCAGCAGAAACGACACTCACAGAAGTGCACGCGGTTGAGGTACTGCATGTGCGAGATCTGACTATTACGCTTCCCCAGGTCTCGAGCGCCCCGTTGGTTTGCTAACCTTGACGACGACCAGACACCTCGGCAAGGGACGATCAGCCGCACTGGACGACGTAAGCTTCAAACTAATACAAGCACCGAGTAGACTCGACTTTACCATGGTTGAGCTTCTGAGATCCCTGCCCGATGGATCTGAACATGAGGGGCGCCCTCCGTGCCACAGGATCGACGCCAAAGATATCCAACACGATGTCAGGCGTCACCACCAATGATATTGCCATCACAAGTCATAAAGATCAGCTTCCGTATGTCGTCTCGTCGTAGTCTAGTGCGGCGAGCGAATTAATGGTGTTGCGCAGAGAGTCTTTGCCTTCGGTATAGCAAGGGACTAGACAGAGCACGAATTTGCCCAGACGCATTGGGAAACGCTTCGTCCCACACTACAACGCAACCAAGACTGTTGTTCGAATAAATCAGACTCGAAAAATTGTACAGCCATGCGACCGCAACTCACATTTGATGCAGTGATGATGCTAGAGACCGCCAAAAGCATGTAATTCTGAACCTGGTATGTCGCAATATACCTTAAATCTGTCTGATCCCAATAGAAAGCGTCCAAGAAGTCCATGCCGGCAGTCCTGTTCGCGGAATCCATGGTATTCTGTTCAACACCGGCGTAATGTTAGAGCCCGCGATCTGCTGGAATGCGTCCACAAGGTCAGACGGCAAGAAGTTGTACTTGGCGACGTTGAACTCGGTAGTCGGCATGGTATACACGTAGTCGTTAAAGTCGTAGATGGCATGGTCGTAAATAGCCCAGATCCTGCGCAATAAATGAGCAAAGTTGCACACCAGAGACGACAGTGTGGCCGCACCGTTGCTCGGATCTCCAGTGATATCTTGCCATGAAAAATCGCTCGTGGTTTTATGTTGCGCGACTTCTTCGCCACGCAAAGTGTAAGATAAAACGACGCCATCGGCAAACAAGATGAGAATAGATATAAACGTCCGGTCGTTTCCGACTTGAGGCGACCCCCGCCGGGACGGGCATTTGCCCTTATATTCCGGGTTTTCAATGATGGACACTATCCAGAATCTCGTATGGCTCGCTCTCGTCTGAGTCATCGTACTACTCAAGAAATTTTGCACCGTTTTGGACTGAACGTCGTACGTATTGTCGGGGCTGTACGTTTTTGGTCAGCGACACGATCACAAAAGCAGCGAGACCAGCCTCACTTGGCGACGAGAGTATAGATGTTGGTGTTCTTGCCAGAGGACGGCTTGGGAGCAACGGAAGGATGATTATCTTCCTGATCGCCTGTGACAGGGTTCTTGTGGCGGAAGATGAAGTTTAGCTACGCCAAAACATCCGTACACGTCAGCCCGCCGCCCTCGTAACCAAGCAAGCTACCTTGCCTTGTTCCGGGACAAGTTATATCAGGACCAAACCCAAGGTGTCGTGTCCGAAAATTACTTACCGATCGTCCGGAAATCATCGTCAGCTCAACGTACCCGCTACTGCAGCTTTGGGTACTGCACCACGAGAGCTTCTCCTTGAAGTCGACGAGCATCGTAAAGTAGACAGAGATGGCGTGGTGCGCAGCTCGACAACCAGCCCTTCCTTGCTGACGATGAGGAGCGTCTGGGGGTCCTCGATCTTCCTGGAAATTCGGCAATGTACGAAAAGGTCTCGCCACAGACCGGGCTCTTTTTGGTGGCCTCGAAGGGTGCCTAACTAGCCGTTGATGAATTTTGTCCGATGAAGGGGCCAATGATTTGAATCACCTGGAATGAAGGTAGTTTGTAAGGACACGTATCTATCTATGCATATGCTTATGCGTTCGACATACCTTGATCGTCAGCGACGTTTTCACTGGAGACGAGGACAGATGTCAGTGGATCAATCTTCCCTTGGACTTGACTCCGAACTGGTTATGATTCACTATCAGCGAGAAGGATGCGACTAAAGAATCCCTTACCTCAAGGCAATCAAGTAAAGACGATCGCATGCGAGAAAATTTCCATCAGATCTGTCACATCGAGGGTATTGCAGACAAAAGTGTCACGATCATGGTGCCGTCGTTCGACGTTAAACGTTCAACAAGGAGTGGTGTAAACTTTGGTCCGTGTTGGGTCGAGCGAGACATATATCGAGGGTATCATTGCGTTGCAAGTCCGACCGTATCGATCCGTGACATGTGACATATTTGCGTGCCACAACTTACGTGCGGGGATTGAATATGAAAATATTAGACTCGTGCTATCCCGAATCACGAAATTTTGGGCTCATCAGCCCCCGAGCCAGCGACCTTGTGAAAAAAAAAATTGAAGTATTGAGACAATGTTTCCCATTCACATCATAGTAATCCTGTAGTTTCACGACACGGACAAGATTTTGATCGATCGGGACAAACTTTGGAAATTCTGAAATCGTACTAACCAAATGGTGATTACGTCATCGTTAAATCAGGTCGTGACTCAGTACCAAGAATGAATCATTGGACTACATACGATGAAGACTCATGAAGTAACAACGACACCAGAATGTACGGCAATCCCGGAGGTTCGGATATGCTTTCGGAGGCGCCCGCTGGCAGGCTGTTAGTACGTACGTTGCGAACTTGAAGCGAGTGTGATCTGCCAGCCCAAATCAGAAACAATTCCACTTTGAATTGTTCACGACCTCTCGTCGGCGATCATAACTTGTCGTCCGTGCCACCTAGTAGGACAATACCAATGCAGAGAAAATATCAAGCTGCTATCTCAGTCGGGACGTAAGCGATTCTTCCTGATAATCAACAATCTTATCTCTTCTCTCACTCGTTTCTGGGCGCCTATGATGGTGTGAGCTCGAGATACGCAGCAAATGCACTAAAGACGAAACGAAAAGTCACATACAGTCGATATATCCCAAGCCCCCAAATATTCCCTCCGCAAGTCTTGTTTTGCGAGGCGCAGCCAAGGTTGGTGCTGCGCTTGGCAGGGCCGTCAAGATCATCAGAGATGGAGGAACAGGGCAATTCGACAACACCTCCATAGAGGAGCTTGCGTAAGGTGATCTCACTAGATTGATGACTCCATGAGATACGTCGTACTCTCCTACGAGCTAAAGCAAAGGGACAGGAGAACCTCACGGATTCTCGTCACGTTCGCCTTGACCTGGACGTTCATGTCTCAGTCTAATTCCGGACGAGAACAAGCATATAGGCTACCTTCCACGTATCCCGCAGCTTGATCACGACTTTCCATGTCTCCACGAGAAATGTAATGTTGAGTGTCCAGTTCGACTTCACCCGGTGACCGAGGGGACAGGCACGAGACCCTTCAAGTTACCAGGCACAAACACGACAGTCCAGTGGATAACTAGATTTAACACCTCGTCAGTCGATGAAAGGGTAGCTATGTGCATCTCGCACGCACGGTAGAAATCAAGCTACTCGGGTCTGAGCTGTTCGAAGGTTTCGTCGAGCTCAGCCTCGATTCTCGAGCGTGGGCTTGTCGTACATCGCTGAAAGTGATTCAGAGCTTGCAGGAATATCCTACGATGCGACACGAGGTGAGCTGCTGTGCGCAACATCAGGTAAAGAACGGATTGACTTACCGGGTGCATTCTCAGCTCATTGAAGATGTCCACCGTCGCTTCTCGCACAGACTCTTGCTGATGGAACAAGCAAAATCTCAGAGGCTGCAGTCCCCCGATGAGAGGCGTAGTATATGCCAACAGCTATACGATCGCGACGTGTGAACCACTTGGCGAAATTTTGAGTGGACGAGAATACGACATACCTCGACCACCTGCTCATACGATCGCACGTTTTCCACGATCGTGCGCATAATTAGCTCGACCTCGGAATCAGGAACGTTCTTCAAAAGACGAAGGCCGGAAATCCGATGCACGAGATCGAACCCTTGGATTGTGTCCCTCAATGCGATCGGGCTGATGAGGAAAGTTCCAGAACTTGAGGGTGATGAAGAGCTGTTCGTAAATGACGACGCTGGAGGTAACTTTCTTGAGGGCTCCTCCGACCTGGCTCTGGTATATCCTGGCCAAGTCAAGGTGGCGGTAGCCGTTTCGGACAGCAATTTCTACCTAGATAACGGAATCAGGGCCCATCGACGATAAAGAAGGATACTGCGTTCTCGACCTTGACCCATCGCGAACTCTCCCACATCTTCCGAGCCTGAGACCGTAAACAGGGTGTTCAAACTTTCCCGCGCGTGATCCGGTCGCTGACTCTGCGCGGCATCCACATAGCTCCTTTGTGCATCCCCCCTCCCGCGTTGTTGTCGCCTTGCTGCCCAGGGTTGAAGGTCACCATGCCGACCGATTTGCCGCCGAGTTCTTGTTCTTCGATCGTATCAACTCGGACACGAACCCGATGTTCGGAGTGATCTTCTTGCGACGCTCGAGCACGAACGAGTACGCACCGCGAGAGCGTCCAGTGATTGGAATGAATGAGGTAGGCCATCACGGCGGTCACGGAACGCAACTTGCCCGCTTTGCAGCGATGCACGTAGGTGCTCGCTCCAAACAGACTCGCCTCGTCTTTTCAAAACGACACAGAATTATACCGAAACCACGCACGGGAAAGCGAGACAGTTAACATTCCAATCTCAACAGGAAGAGAGAAAAGAGGCGTAAAGAAATGCACCCTACCTCATATCTGGCAAGCCTCCTTCAATCCCTTGGTGATCTTATCCTCTTCCACCGTTTCCCTCATTGGGATCCTCGTATACCGCGCGCCGAAATTCTCCCTGAGATTGAGTCCATGATCGTTATCACACTCTGCCGCAATGTTGAGTATCCTCTTGCTCCCAAGTGACTTGAGCTCTTGCACATGCTCTGGTAGGGTTAACTCTGAGCCGAGATAAAGGAAATTCGGCAGGATCATTGACGGTGAAAGTCGGGAACTGCTCTCAGCCAAGGCAGTCTGCAAATCGTCTGGCCGACGATCAGTGCTCAGTCCAGGAGAGGGGTGAAGAATAGCTAGCGGCGTTTCGGGTGTACGGGGTGTGTGGGACGTACGAATCTGGGAGAAGGGGGCAGGAGGGGCAGGGCTGGGCTGGTTGCCCATCGGAGTGATGAGAAGGGGGACGTGTGATGTGAATGGAGGAGGTTAAAATGGGAGGTATTTGAGCTCGCCGATATGATTGAGAGGGTGAAATGGGAAGGAGCGCGGAGCGCATTGGAGCGGTACGGATATGAAACCAGGGACACGAGAGTTGTTGTTCACCTCCTCCGTTTGTTATGATGAGGGTGCGCTGGGACGCCGTGGGGGTGGTGGGCGAGGCGACGGAAGGAGAGCTAGGATGGTGGAGGGGCGGAGTCGTTGAGCGAACCTGAGGGCATAGCGGTGACTGCAACAGCAACTCACTTCCTGGCGGACGAGCACCGCGTAGACCCCGCTCCCTACTACTTCAGACGGTCCATGGCTAAGTCGGCGGCAGTCGCATTGGCGGCTTATCCTCACCTGCGGACTGACACATGACGACCGATTCATCAATCAATCAGCCGGTTTGATGACCAGGTAAAAGTCGTGGAGAGACCAGGCGTAGTATATGTCGACGAGATGGTCGTCAAAGTATTCGGTGCCGAGATCGTTGCATATCTAGGGTGTGATGAGGAAATGCCGCATTTGCTTGCAAGGGTGGGGAGGTGTTGAGGTGGAAGGGCCCGATGCCTTTTTTCGATGGAGGGTCTGCATCGTCTGCAGGACGGAGGGAGCGCGCAACGAGGAAAGTTCGAAGACCGGGATGGGAGTGGGCGGGCGTACCACCTTGAGGGAAGCCCAGTGACCTGGAGGTTGTCGATGTCGGAGTCGTCCGTTTCCTCGCCGTGGACGAGGACGATGACACCGTCCCACGAGGCAGAGGAATTTGGCTTGGACAGTCACGTACCCTGAGGGATGCTACGACGTGCCGGTGTAGAGTCAGTACTTTCCCAAGACATGTCGATTGTGAAGAGAGATACTCACCTCAACCCTCTCCTACACACCCTCTGCAGTCCGGAATCAGACAACCCGCTTGAGACCTAACCACAAGTCCATATGCAGTCCGTTCGGAAAAAAAGTAACGGGTCACCAGAACTTGAACTTGAACTCGGAGCTTCAAGTTATATACTGCGATGAGAAAAACAAGTTTGCGAAAGCCTTAGGACGGGCCCGAGACCTAGTACTCGTGGTCGACACCAACTTACCTTTGGCATGATTTCTTGGCCTCTGTCTCATCCCGCCACTGGGCCACATCGGATTATCATTCATTTTACCACCGCTCAGAAATAATACCCCCAGGCCTCCACCTTCAACGTCTTCCCGTACTGCAAATACCCATCCATGATCTTCATGATCGAATCAGGCAAGCCCACACTGAGCAACGTGAACGAAATCTTGGCATGCCCGTGAATCTGACCCAGCTTGAAAAACGACCGCGCGATCACCGTCGGGTACTATCGATGATCGCCAGCACATTCATCCCCCAATAAAACAACACGACCCACCGTCGTCTCGGTATAATCCGCATACTGATACGCAGCAACCCGGATCGCCGTCTGAAACGTTCGCGTAATGTCCCCTTCGTCCGCGTACATCTCCAATAATTTGGCCGATGGCTTTTGTGCGTACCGCGCGCTCTTGAGACACCGCTGATAGGCTTCCTTGGCTTCCTCCTTGTGATGCAAACGAAGCCCGAGATCTCCCAAGATCTCCCATTCCAACCCCGTCTTGCGGTACGCCACATGCTGCGTCTTGAAATGCGCAACCTCGGCCCGGAAGATGGTCCAAACGCGCAGATCCTGTGAATGACACTCGACATCCCCGCTGAATAAAAAAAAGGGGGGCAACGTACCTCGTACAACACCATGAACAGATTATCCAACCACCGCTCGCACAACCGCTTGTTCGTAAACGAAAACGCATCCAGCTCCGTCCCCGCCTTTGCAGGCTCGGTCGCTCCTTCCTGGTCAGGCGTTGCAACCTGGGCCGCCACCACCGGCATCGCCGGAGGACTCTTCAGCGCGTGTTCCCCATTCTCCTTGCCGTTCTGCCCGTTCACCAGCCCATCCTCAACAACCTTCCCTCTCCATTCGCAGGTGAAAAGACAAACAAACCTGACAATCATATCACCACGGCCAATCGTCTTGCGGCCGTCCCGGATTGGCATACCCGCACCCTTGACGAGGACTTGGCCTTCGGTGTCTTTGTCTTTGTCATAGATCGGATAAGGTAGAGTGAAGGTGATCTCCTTCCCGTCTATGCCCTGAATGCAGATTTCACCTCCTTCGTCGGCAAGAGGATCAGCCCATAGAATGTAGACGTCCATGAACAGGTCGTCCTTGATTCTCAAAAAACGCTCGTCAGGAACTTCTTCCACCAGAAAGACGACGTCTTGGAGAGTCCCGTCCTTGCGTTGATGGCCTGTGCGTGGGCAAACAATCCTAGTACCACTGCGCATCCCTGGAGGGACAGCGATAGAAATTTCCACCTCCTCAGTTCGATGAGATAACAGCTCCCTCGTCACGAGGAACTGGTAGGAAGTTCCGTGGTACATCTCGTCAAGCGTCAAAGGAAGCGGGAAAATCCACTCCTTGGAGGCACTTCGAGGAGTATTGATTGCACGAAGTGGCGAGCCGTACGGGGTCGCATCTTGATCGTGAGGCAAGGTGCTTTCCGGTCCATTTTTACATCGTCCCTTTAGATAGTCTGTGAATGAAATCGCTGATATCAAGAATGAGCACGTGCACAAGTAGACTGTAATCCATACTCACTCTGCAAAGCCAAGCCCAGGTGGCTTGTTTAGACGCCCGGACGGTGGTGGAATAACGGGCTGCGAGGTGCGCGCCCTGCTGGGGCTCTTGCGTGATGCCTTCTCCGGACGCGAACCGTATTTCATCTCAAGATCGATTGTGGAGGAACTCGTGGTCTTCTCGGAAGACTTAGAGCGGACAGAACCATTGTGATCCTCCGAACTGCGACTATGCGTCGATGCAGGGGGAGCTGTCTTTGGTGCAGCTGACCTGGGAGGATCACGCAGATGATCGTGCGACTTGGAGGACTTGCGAACGTGCTTCGTCCGGTCGGAACTAGATTGGTTCCTATCTCGATCGGGCTTGGCTGACCGGGGATGGGAACCGGACGATGATTTGAATGGCGGAGTCTTGGACTGAACGCTGGATTTGGTGTGCGTACTATGATCATCGCGTGGTGCGGAAGAGGAATTCGATGACTGGGGACTAGACCGCTTGCTTGAATTGGAGCTCGCCGAAGGTGGCCGGCTTGATGCCTGAGAACTTTTTGGATGGGTATCAGAACGAGCGGGGTCAGCGCTGCTGCTACTACTAGGAGGACCGCCGGTTGACGAGGTTTCTGTTGGCGAACAATGCATGCTTTCTTTCCCGTCCATCAAAGCGTGATACGCTTGGTTTACCTGTTGGTCGTTCGTCATGAACAGAACAGGCAACGAGGTGCGTCGAAGAAGCTCACTTCAATACACATCTGAGCCGCACGTTCTTTCCCGACTAGATGTCAATCTGGATGCCATTGAAGAGCCTTGTTCCGACGTCAGCTGAAAGAATCACCGCAACTGATGCACGATGAGTACATACGAGTTTCTTGTATGCCGTTTTGATGACATCGTCACTTGCGTCGTTGGCGAGTCCCAAGACTGCGTAGTGGTCCGTGGCATTGTCGGAACGAAGGTTGGCTGATGTGAATGCTCGGTGATGCACCTGCAAAGGATGCTAAGCCAGTGAGTAGAAGCAAGCTCGGTGAGGACTTTGAACGTACAATGAATATATATGAGAAAGAGTGAGCTCCGACGGTCAAGAGCGATCAGCTTGGACTACAATAGATAGATTCGCAAGGGATCGTAGAGCTTGCGGGAGAGTGTCCTTTTTGCGCAACGGTCTCATGGTTGACACGTTTTGCTTGCCGGCGCTGGAGCGAGTAATCGTTCATTTGACGAGGTGGCGCAAGCCTTGAGTATGTATGAAACCATATAGCATGGCGGTTGACGACCTGAGAGGTCGCTTTGGAAGTGGCAACTAATATGAATGTGTCAAGATGGAGTGTTTGCTCCAGTGGCCGTCAACGACAACGCGTACCATTATGATGCTCTCCGCCAATATCTGGCAGTGTCAATGGGATGGTGACCAGAACTGGTTAAACGAGGAACGTCTTGGAACGCGGATCATTCGGGACACGATTCCGGGTTCGTGTCTTTCATATCTGCACATCGCGTCGTATCAAGTGACCGCGTTTATCTATCCCCACTTCACCTTTTCTACCTACTGTTTCAAAGGAGAAACCAATTTATCAAGTGGTCGTACATAGTCCGGCCCGAGGAGACTACACTCTTCCCCACACTCTTCATGTGCCATGCTTCATTGTTAGGAGTACAGTGCAATATTAAAGATACAAGAGGGTTCGGGATTGAATACGTTCATGACAATATCCGCCGAATACCCTCTTTCTGTGATGGGGTTAGACGGTCTGGGAACTGAGGTTGCCAACGAACGACCAAATCCCCCTTCTTCTTCAAGCTAGCCTGTTTTCGGATTGGCATGCCCTCGCCACCAATTCTGGTCTCCTGTCCAGGAGTTATTATCCCTATGGGCCACGGGACCTGCAGTTTGCGACCGTCTAGCAACTCGAGGACTTTTTTGGTGTCACTGCCTGTCAATGCCTCGACCAGGGGTATCTTGAGGGTACATGCAGGTCATCACCTTCACGAGTAAAGACAGGATGAGGTTTTTCGACGACGACGAAGACAAGGTCTTGGGGCTCGCCGTTTGGTCCCTCGTTTCCCGCGCGGCTTTGTACCGCTCTTCCAACCCGGAAGAACCTGAATCTCGAGGACCCTTTCCTCTGTTGAGTTATCCAAAAGTCTTCTGTTGACCTTGAGGTGTTTGGTACAGCCTGAATAGAGCTCTTCTAAAGAAAGTTTGAGGGGACGGATGATCTCTGCAGGTTGGGGTGCTAGTGTAGATGTTGAACGTTGTTGAGCTGAAGGGCGCTGGGGCGTGCCTCCTGGATTGAAGAAGGAGGGACCTGGACCGTCATCGAACATGGAACTCATTGGTTGCCTTCCACCCATGCCGCCCATGCCCATGAAACCACCGCTGGAGAATAAACAAGTTAGGATGTGTGTAGACAAGGGCCTCCCGTACATACTCGAATATTCGCTGTGGATCTGAGGGAGCGAATCCACCACCACCACCAGGACCGGTGGTGAAGGTGAAGGTGCCACCAGAACCAGGGAAGCCACCGAAGGGACCAGCTCCAGGGGGTGCGCCTCCACCCTTGAGACCTTCTTCCAGCCAACTCCTGCTCGATCTCCGACTCGGTCGACACCCGGATGATCGGAATACCCCCGGCACGCCCAACCCCATTTGCCCCTCCGACATCCCAGACACTTGCGAACTGCTGTGCACATCCTTCGTGGACGCGTCGTCGTCCGCATCGCCAGGCGTGGTGTTCAACGTCGGCCCTTCGGCCCCCTTGCCCTTGCCATCGCGCTTCACAACCGTCCCATCCTCGTGAATGACCACGTCCCCCACGTCCCCATCATCTCCTTCCTGGTGATCGTGCAGGCCATGCCCGCCCTCTCCCCCGTCGCGCTGTGCAGATTTGCTTGCGACTTTTGCATCCGGTACTCTTCCTCCATCACGAACACGGCACTCCGAGTCTTCAACAGCTCGTCCCAGCCAATGTCGGACACGAGCCGCGTAAGGAGGGAGTACGCACGCGCCCAGGTGCCTCGAAGACCAGGAGCGGGGAGACGGAGCAGGGCAGGATGATCCGGCCTAGATAGGTAGTGAGCAAGCGACGGGAGTAGAATGCAGACACGCACCTCACCATCTTCCGTCTTTTGCTTTTTGGGCAGAATATCGCTGACCAACTGACGAACACGCCAACGCACTCATCCCGATATAGCTCTTGGCCAACAACGACGCCACTTCAGGTTCCCTGATCGCCAGCTTTTCGAATAGATTGGCAGCTTGCTGATACCGCCCGCTCGCCCCGAAATACTTCATCGCCCCCGCGGTCAGGTGATTCGACACGACCGTGGCGACTTGGATCTCGGGATCCGAGCCTACTTGCCAGCCTATATGCGCGCTCGCGTGAGTGGACAAGAGTAAGAGAGTGTATCAAAACGCACCCTTCATAAACAAAGCCTCGATGGCCTGCAAAAACTTCACCTCCCCCTCGCTCGACGTGATCAGATCCAACTTGCGATACGCGTCCAACCAGTACGTCGGATCATCCGAATACAAGATCGCTCGCAGCAGCGCAGAGTCGCAAACACGTACGTCTCTTGCCAAATCTCTGGCGTCGCTTCGTGTCTGCGTAGCATGATTGTGTGAGACAAAAAAAAAGAGGTAGAGGACAAGACGCACCGCTCCCCGCGCAAAATTCAAATCAACCACGTACGCCTGCACGCCTCCGGGAATTTTCACGTCCACCCTGACGAACATACGAGCTGAATGGCGATGTTGTGGAGTACGGATAGTGCTTCTGGGAGCGTATAAGGCAAAGAAGAGGCAGAGGGATATTCACAGACTCACCTCGAATGCACATTTAGTACATTTCTGGACAGGTCCTTGTGTGCTTACTGTGGCCCGGGATCCTCATGATGCTGGGTCCAGCGACGGGTGGGTACAAGGATGCAGTGAGGAGCTTTATTATTATGTAATCAAGACTAATCTAATCTTGTTCCGTGACGCGTGACAATTGCACCCAAGCTTGATCACTCACCACTTCCATCCATCTCACAAACACAGTGAAGTGCTCTTTCAGCTCCAATCCTGAGATAAGCTCCAGTCCAGAATCATCTACCGTGGAGGACTCACATTGATTTACTCAAGCAAGAAGACATGGCAAGGAAGAGTGAGCTTGAGGAGTCTGAGGTGAGTATATGCGCATCAACTCATTCATAAATGCTCCTAGCTTCATCAACGATCCCAGGAAACACGGTCACGGGCTCCCAAATGTTCTGCCTCGGAGTGAGGTTGAGGTAAGTCCGTGCATATATGCAGCCTTCTCTTACTAACCAGGTCCCGAGATGATACGGAGCTGGCATTGAAGCTTGAAGGACCTCATCGACAATCTCAAGAAACATGATGAGCTCTTTCAGAAATGTTCTGAATGGGGTAAGTCTCCATATATGCGGTCTTTTCTTGTTAACCGGGTCATCGAAGATGAAGGAAGTGATGTAGCAAAGACGAAGGCAATGAAAGAGGGAAGGACTCGTGAGTCGTGATTGCTTGTTATCATATCTTTCATATTCATGTCACATCTTGAGACTTGTGTGCGCTGATCATTCTCTTTTAGATCTCTCAATCGTATCGGTCCTCGGTTCCATCAGAGTCATTTGGTAGTTTTTGCTCGATCGTGTTTCAAGTTTATCTTATATTCGTCTCATGCTCTCATCAAGCCTTCGCACCAATTGTTTTTAGTTGTCTCCTCTGCCGTGAGTCACTCAATTACCAGCTGGTCAAGATCTATGTCTGATTCTTGCCTGTCTGGCTTGCTCACTCCCATCTTTGACTCCGTTCGCATCGCCACTCTACAGCAATGTTCAATGTTCAATCCTGGACTCGGATCATGCTTAGAAGTCTGCGGGTACTGGATAGGCGAAGTACTCGGAGTAGTCACGTCGCCCGATATTATGTCCTGGATCACATTCTCGAGCGCGTCGGCACAGTTGGACATTTGTGTCACTAAAAGCGATTCGGTCAGAACGGGGTAAGTCACATCTACAGAGACTCTCTCGTTGCTGCACCGCATCAATTCCCAGGGACTTCATGCTAGGACATAGTATCGGACTCAGATGTTTGCCCTATTAGTTGTGTCGGTATTGATAGAAGTGTTTTTGGACCTGTTCGGACCACGTCTGTGTAACGAGTTGTATTAGTAGTGAATACATTGTGTTGTCACAATGTATGATATTGTCTGCTCATAGCGGGATCCAAAATTCATATCTGAACGAGCTCTAATGGTCAGAAAAAACGATTGTTGGTCCAGTCAGGCATATTTTGTCAGAAATGACAGGTATGACAAAGGAGCAACGGATACGATATTATCTGTTCTGAGATTGCATTGACATATCTTCTTTCTGCACGTTTTGTGATGACTTTGCCGTCTTTCGGCATGATTCTCAGCCACGTGCGCCCTCCGCCACGACATAGTCTATATCACTACTTCTAGTACATCATAATATATGAAGAACTTATCAGCGAGGTCAAGTTTTCGTACTGCGATGTTGAGGACTGGAGTGCGAACACGGCGTTGCCATCGCTCGCCTCAAAACTTTCATTAAGTCCGGCATCAGGAGACACTGTTGTAATAGAGTAAGTGGCTTGAGTGGGTCATTTTGAAAGTCTTCTAAGAGCCCCATCCGGGAAGAATTGCATGATCGTGGTAGTGGCAATGCTGGGACTGTCAAAGTGCTGGAGAAGATTGATCCTGCAGGGAAATGCCGTTTGAAGCCCTTCGCGGGTTCTCGACATAACGTGTACCACTGAGTGGCAAATCGGACGCCAAAACTTGTCATATGTACTAGCGAGTTCTGGGTCCCTGGTGTTACCACGCTCGTCCCTGAGGCCTGGTATGATGGTATCATAGAGTTGTTAATAGCCACGATAACAGTTGCACTTCTATATTCCTAATCTCTATCACCTGGCAAGACGTCGTAAGTCTCCTCTTCTCTCGCAGGCAGACCCTAAGTATAGTCGTTCCTGCTACTACCTCCTCGCGGATGTGACTCTTTTGAACGCGCGCTCGGCAGGGAAAGTAGATTAGTCATTACACAACCACGTAGTGTTTTGCGTTCATTTCCGACGCACCGTGCCACGGCTCTGTTCTAGTGACTCCCCAATCAGCTAGTGCCGAGAGACAATACTCGAGCGAAGGATTCCAGGTTGTCAACAATATCCGTCGAGCCCGTGAAATCGCAGATACGGAACTTGTCAGCAGCGATTCTTCGTAGTACTCGAATGTCTGAAATGCGTTCTCTGACAGATCATATCAATCACGGAACAACTTAATATCACAGATCGACCTACTATAGAGTTGAGCTCATCACGCAGTCCTTCCCACGTGACATTGGGTTTTGACGTAGCATCAATGAAGCACTGGAAACACACGGTTTAGTTGGTCAGGACAATATTATGATACCAGTCGAAATACGATACCTTTGTGAACGTGTCCCCTACTTTGGTATGCATCATGTGCAAGTTGTTGATCTCTGCAAGCAGACATACAAATCTGATGAAAGGCGATTATTGAAAGAAACGACAGGAGGCTGCATTACTCACCACTCTGAGTTCTCCTACCTCGAGGGTGCTGGATGTCGACGGGCTGATCAACCTGGTACTGGCTCTTCTGATTGACTGTGGAATAATGCAACGTTTCTGGCCATACTTCTTGTTTAATCTCACTGCAATTCGTTATGAATGACGATCTCATAAAGTACCGAGTAAAAGCTTACAGAGAATTGCAATTCCAGTTGCGACACCTTTACGTTTCGGAGGTGAGTGTTCAAATCATGACACCTTGATCGTTTGGAGGACTTGCACGGCTGATCTTTGAACAATTGACCAGCACCAATAGTCCATGCCCTCGAATATTTATTTGGCCGCTTGTCCCTTTGCAAGTCTGTCAAAGCTAGCACGTTAGAGACGCGGTGCGGAGACATGGTTGACGCAATACATACCGAGCGGAGTCTTAGAGTGGCAGCAGTCAAAAATTGTCTAGTAACAACGTCAGCGAGCATATTAGCGTCATCTTGCTGAATGCGGGTGGTGACTCAAAACTTGCCTAAAATTTAGGGCGGTCTTGGGCTTTCGATCATGGACCAAGGTTGGACGTAAATACTGTAGGTTATGTGACGACGTTTCCTGATTGATTCAAAGTCAAATCATTGACCCACAACCGACAAGTTGGTTCGTAGCGCTCAACTTGCGTGTCTCTAAGTTGCTGCTTGTCCTGTCATTCAAGTTGCTTTGGCGTATTCAAACAAACCACTGGGGATCTCTTCAAAAGTCGCATCAGGAATCAGTACAAAATTGTCTCATGGATTCGCAATCTGAGGGATGGACAGCTCTGAGCTATGCTCCAAGACATCGACTCGACTCGCCCGGCAAGATAAGGTTCAACGTTCAGGGTCGATCTCTTACATAATTAGTCACAGGCCCATCGCCGGGAGCTTCTCATTCCCCTCGTTTCTCTCCCTTTCCACATCCCAATACCTTGAGTGTGTTGAGTGCCTCTACAACAATGTCAATGAATCAATGAGTCACGCAAAACCTCGAATGCATGACGTCCGCCTCTTCTGTGCGCACCGCCCCAACAGCGCAGCGAATACAAATCATATCCCATTTTGGGTAACACCGCGGGCATTGGCGTGTAAAAAGGCTGCTAAATTGGGGTACCGATGCCGCCACCGAAAAGACTAGGGTTTCAAATGATTCGAGTCACTCAGTGGCTGTATTCGTTGATAAGTTACAAAAGTTACAAAAGCTACAAAACTTCAGGTTTTGTTCGTATAATTGAAGCACAACTTTCATCAAAGATGATAAATCTTGAAGACACAAATAGCATCAACGACAAGGATAACGGACTTGAAATTTTAAGGATCTAAGTATACTGTATGCGAAGTCTAAATCCTGTAGGATTTTTACTGCCTTTGAAACGTCAAACTTTTCGTCGGTGGCGCATCGGTGGCGTATCGATACCCCAATTTAGCAACCTTTTTACACGCCAATGCCCGCGGTGTAAACGCGACGTCGTCTCGTGGGCAATCGTGTGAAGAATGCTCGGTTGAGTGCAATGAGTTGTTGAGGTTCAAGAGACCGTGCCCCCGATGTTGGGTTAGAAGGCTCAAGTCGCCGAGAATACGCTCAGAGAGAGACATGGCGACGTAACTAAGCGAAAGTGGCAGCATTGCTTGATAAGCGACGAAAATGTCGCTACTTACATTCGATGTCTGCATGCGCACGGATTTACAATACTATTGATGACATCACCAGATCAACGACTGATCCCATACTTACTTATGTATATGATGTGGGCCCGACGGCACCTGCCAACCACCTGCTATGTGATCGTGGTTTGTCAGGCTTGTACGTACACCACGCCGCATGTTTCACTCCGTACGTCACTGGGTGGCCTGAAAATGTCTTGGAGGATAAGTACGTTGACATGACCAGATGAAGGTCATATAGAAGTCAGGGTGTGGGCACGTGAATGCACGAGTAAATATTTGTGACGACACCGTGGACTCACTCGGCGGATATGATGCTGAAACCCTTCGACGTCGAATGACCTCAAGACGAGGAGAACGG
>JBBPPN010000047.1:0-23057 GCA_038091995.1 Leccinum holopus
CGAAGATGCGGCCGCACGTTGGTCGCCATGCATGTCGGCACACTGGCCTGTGTTGCATTGTTGCATTGTCACTTGTAACACACTGAAATCCCTCTTCTGAGACTTGCAAGATTGTCGAGTCATGGAATTAATGTTGATGGGTTCCAGCAAGTTCCAAACTCCGAAAAATAATACTGTGCCCCTGCCAGAACCTGACATGGCGGTCAATCGCCATACCTCACACACTAGCTATCGAACCGGGGATCTAACGTTAGGCCGAATGGCTGTTCTGGCCGACCTCGCAAGGCTTCTGTTGGTTCCAATGGATAGCCTAATCAACTTGATCGACGGGGGACTCTCCGTGGAGGGGCAGCAAGCTTGCGACAGAATGATGCGTGAGGTAGACGATGCCCTGGTCACCAACGATGGCAGTCAAAATCGATGGAAGGGATTTCTTTCCCTGCCTTCAAGATCCAACGCGAGCGAGTACAAGACCTTCGAGCCACTCTGTGATATTTTCCGCGCAGTATTCAGCAATGTAGAGGGTTGTGGGCTGTCGTTTGTGGCGAACTCGAACAGCACACCGCTGTCTGATCGCGGAAATTCGTCACGCCCAGATGCATACCTGATACGTTCGCGAAGCAGGGCTGTGACTTCGAAAGACCATTGGTTCGACATTGCGGTGCCCTTTGAATTCAAGAAGAGAGATGATAAGGGTAGCAAGATAGATGTAAGTCAATCCCGGCTGTAACGGTCAACAACTCACAGGTTTGCTTGCGTAGAATGAACAAAAGATTATCTGGAGTCTTCATAACATTATGCGAGAGGATGTCTGCCGGCGGTTTGCGTTCGGTATAACCATCGAAAACGACAAACTACGGCTGTGGCTCAGCAACCGTGCGTTTCTCGCCGTGTCGAAACCCATCGACTTTATCCATGTGTGTCAATACTGTACTTTGTATACGCAGGTGGAAGCTAACTCTGTATGGGTAGGATATCGAGCGAACGGTACATCTCCTCACCTCCCTCGCATGGGCGTCCGTGACCCCCAACATGGAAGGGCTGGGTTGGGACCCCACGGTCCAGCGGATCAAGAGTGAGAATGAACCAGATAACTGGCGGTATGAATTCATGGTGAAAGATGAAACATTTACAACGACACGAACCCTCGCGTCGTACGGCGCAGACTCCTTCAAGTTGGTTGGCCGTGGAACCCGGGTTTACGAAGCGGTGGACGGACACGGGAATACAGTTGCCATTAAGGACTCTTGGCAAGAGTTCGATCGTCAACCGGAGGACAAAATCCTGGAAAAAATCTTGGATTCCTGTACGAGCAGGTTAACGGCGGAGGAGGCCGATGAAGCAAAGAAAGCCTTCCTTCAAATCAAGCTGTACGACGACGTCTACATTTCCGGTAAACCTGATGAGACAGGCAATCCAATGAAGGGTGTGGCGGTCGATTCCACCGTTTGGACGCCAGTCGATTTGCAAACCGAATCACCTCACTGTCATCTGTCGAGCATCGGGGACGTGCCCGACGGCGGTCGTCCTGCTGTCACATTTCCCACGCAATTGGGCCATCTGCGAAGAAACGAGAAGAGTGTTCCACGTAGGGTCCACTGCCGCACCGTCTTCTCCGACGTCGGTATCGCTCTTCAGGACATAACACATCTCAAATCATACCTATCCTGTTTGAATGACGCGGTCAAGGGTGAGGCAATCGATCGGTTTTTCTTGGCGGAGGGTGGCTCACACGGTCACCAGCCCTATATCTTTTGCACAAGGCAGGCTGGGTGCACAGGGACTTTAGCGTCGGAAACGTGGTGCGCATACAGGGTCGAGGTAGATTGGGGGATTTTGAATATGCGAAAGAGGTGAATTCTACCGGTGCTTCCCATGATGTTCGAACGGTAAGAAATTGCACAGTTCCTGTCTTCTTGCTGAACATTCAATAGGGAACTTTGCATTTCATGTCTGTGGAAGTGGAAAAACAGAAGTACCTCTTCCTGCCCAACCCACGGCCGACAGTGACGCCGCCGCCATTTCGCATGAATTTCCTTCATGATTTCGAATCCGTATGGTGGGCCTTTGCGTGGGTGTTGTTCTATTACACAGACGAGGAATCAGACGACACGACGTTGGCCGAACGGCAACACCAATGTTTCCAGGGGGCATTTCCCGGTTGCATAGGCACAACGGCGCGACGCGATTTCCTAAACTTAAATTCCGACGACCTGGACTTCGCCATCCGCACACTTTATAAGACGTACAGCCCAGCGTCGGACGACCTTCGAAGGTTTGCGGAAACTCTGATAAACAGTCATAACGAGGCGCAGTCGTCGTACCCGAAGATCGAGGTTACCCCTGGCCTTCTTGAGAAGCTATATACCCAGGTTTCACTCCTCCTGAGACAGGCCATGGGAAAGGTAGGTGACGTCCAATTGTGCCCGGTAAAAGTGAAATTGCATCCCAAGAGGCCTCGAGGCAATGAGGAATCGGTGACGGGATCAATGAAGAAGAAGAAATCACACTATTACTGACTCCTCCAACTTTGTATCTACTGCCGTTGTTATTGTCACCAACTTTGCGCAGTTGCGGACACTCGAAGGCTTTCAACATCCGAGATCCTGGCTGCGATACTAATGCTTGCGGTCCAACCTGTCAGTTTGAAACTTAGATCAACGCACAAGCCAGAATGTAGTACCTGTCGTCGTAGTATCGTTACGTATCCATCCGTCTGGAATTGAGAGGATGCAATCGAAGAGGGCTGGAACTGAAGCCCAAGAGTCTTCTCATCACTGCCTGCGATGAGGCCAAGTGCAGGCAAGCCACTGGAAAGCAAGGTATAGACATCTAATCCTGGTTCTGTGCGCTCGCTACAGTACCTCGTGATCTTTGCTCAGACGTCAAAGAGCGGAGCATGATGAACGGCAATCTCGAAGCCTGGCCGCGAGTCGAACTGGGTTTTTTCGACTCTGTTCGCAGGTTTGCTGATCAGGTCGAGCGGGAGGCGCTGACGATAGATGCTCTTATCGTCAATGCAAGTGTATCGACTATGACTTTTATGAAGACCCAAGACGGATGGGAGACCACGTTCGGCCCAAGCATATACGCAGCGCCGTACAATTCATGTACACTGAACCTTCGTTCATACCAGGTTACAAGTGAATTATCTATCGACGGCTCTGCTCAGCATTCTGATGCTCCCCCACCTCATCAAATCGACGACGCCAACCAATACCTCGAGACTTGTAGTTGTTTCGGGTGAAGCCCATTCCTGGCTAATAAGCTCACGGTCGCTACCAGCTGGCCCAGCATCCTTGGAAAACTGAACGATCAGGAATAATATTGCGCGGCTTCGTAAGCAGTACTTGCACGATATCGCATACAATGTTGGTGGCACATACAACACGATCTGCTTACACAGTGTCGTGAGGAATCGGTACGAATCCTCGAAAAGTGCGTAAAAATCAGAAACTTCTGAGGTTCATGGTGGTGCTCGTCCTTTCCAAAACAATCAAAAACACAAAACCACCCACTGGCAATGCTGAATCATGTTCGTTCGCGAGCTCCCTTCTCGGTTGCCGAACCCCACGCCCGTCTCCATCATGATGTCGACGATCAACCCGGGATTCTGTCACTCCCGCCTTACGCGATCCTACTGGGTGTGTCATGAATGTATACACTAGCGTTCATAGCATCGTTGTGCTGGGATGCGCTAATGATATCACTACCCACCTGCCGTGCTGCAGCAGGCATACCTCAGAGATCTGAACCCGCCCCTCATGACAAGGCTCGGCTATGAATAAGGAGGCGAACTCATTGATTCAATTGCGTTGATACTAGGTGGCAGATGTACGCCAAAGAAAGGGGCTCGTGACGTTGACCTCGTGGACTCGTGTAGACTTCCAAGACCCGCCAGCGGGCTAGCTTGCAAGGGAGCGGTTGACGAGCGGTTGTGTCTCCCGTGTGAAGCAGTAGCGTTGGGACGAAAAGCGGGGAACTTGGAAACTGGCACATTATGTACGGATTTTTGAGCTATTGGGCGTTCCTCAAAGGCGATGTGGAGGAGCATGGCAAGGGGACCACGGTCGGGAGCAGGACCGGCATCCGCAGATGCTCTGGTATTCCATGGTCGGCCAGGAGGAGGCGGAGGAATGGTAAGAGGAATGGCTTTCCTTAGAGGGATGTTGTTCATCCAAGGAAGCGTGGGACGATCCTCTAAGCGCACAGGGGAGGGCGTGCCATCGGTCTTTCGGCGTAGCAGTCGACGCTCATTCAACGGAGATCACCAATGGTGGTCGAGGAGTATGAGAGCCCGAGGGAGCCTTCAACAACATATCGGATGGAACATTATCCTCTCGAGAACGATCCAATCACCGGCTTGAACCAGGCCGACTTGGTTTTTTCCATCGACGGATCTCCTTCGGGAGTTTCCAAAAGACCCATGTCGCCCTTCTTGCCAAAGTTCATGAGCCTCATCGAACGAGTTATTGCACAACGGAGCCCAAAAGCTTCAGATTGTATGTCACCTGTGCCTTCGTGGAAGAAACTATCCCAGCTTTTCTCGAAGGTCGGCTTCAGAGACTTGAGAGGATGATCTGACGCAGGAGAGGGATGACTTGGCCAGCAGAATGATTTTCCACTGAAGGGAGAACGAGTCTCAGGAAGCGGCGTGAACGAGCGCAAGGGAGGGTCAGTCATTTCCAGGCCTTTCTCAGCGTCGCCTGCGTGAGGTATGTTTAGTCCCTCGAGGTCATCATGTTGTTCTTTCTGCCATTTCCGCCTTTGGTGCGTATCAACCCGATTATCGGTATATGAATGCCAAAAGAGGATGGCGAGGACACCCCCACAGGCCCATGAAAATGCCAAACATCCATCGTTCTTTCTTCAATGTGTCGACGTACGTCGCCACCAGTCTGCCAGCAAGACCATGAGGAACCACCAATAGCAGCAGTAGCAATGGGTTGTGTGATTTCATCGACATCGCTCGGAGAGAGAACAAGGACTGTTTCGTTAAGCCGGGGGATATCAACATGAAGGCTTTGGTTCAAGAAAGTCAGTGCGTCTTCCATACCATGCACTTTGGAACCAATTAAGCATTTGATGAAATCCTGCGTAGGCGTTTCGAGAATTGTTCCATTGAAGATGGTGCCTACGAGATTTTGAGCGTCGGAGTAAAAGTTGTTCAGCGTGCTATTCAGTGTAGAGGTGGTGCCATTCACCTAGCCGAAGAGGCCGTTGTCAATCGTAGACTGAACAGCCTCCGCTTTGGCATTGATACTGCTAGCGAACGCTGCGGACTGGTTGTACATGCTGTTATTCGTCTGTATCGCGATCATGCCCGAAAGGTCTTGCATGCTCGCAGAGATTTGAGCGGTATACCGGGTTTCAAGGGGACCAATCACAATAAGTTGAATTTGGACAGCCCGAAAAAGCCAATGAGAAAGCAGGCCAGTGAGTCGCAGGGGGGTGAAAGACGTAGTGCAGGAACCAACGAAGATGGGTGTGTTGAGAAGGCGTGAGGCGAAGGCGAGTAGCCAACATATAAGCGAAGTGTGTAAGCAGTGGATGTTGTGCGTCGGTTTGAAGCATGAGAAGATTATGATTGGTGAGGGTTACAGAAGAGGTCTCGGAAGAGGTGACTTGACGAGTATAATGAGTCGTTGGATCGGACTCCCAAGCCTCTCGCGTATTCCGTAGATGATCCATGAGACAACGCCACTTGTACCGCTCCAAAACGCAGTTACTAGCGAGGAGGATGAGGAGCACTATGATCAATATAATCGTGCCAATCTTCAAGTTTGCAGCCTCGACAAGGTCCTTCGCAAGATTGTCAACGGCAGAAGTATCAAAGTTGCTGCAGAACGGGAAGTAACATAGGATCGAATGAAAGTCCGAAAAATGTATTGTTGATATCCGCCTTGACAGCCTCAAACTGTGTGTCCATCCTGTCAGATGTAAGGAAGTGTTCGTTGATCGGTCTGCACAGCAACTCACAAATCCTGAATAGTATTCTTGATGGAAGATACAGTGGGCAACGAGCTATTGAGCTTGCAAAGGAGGGTGATGTTGGAGATCGCATCCAGTTTAGAAACATTGAATTACGGCGCATGTATAGTACCGAAGGGATTGAGCTGGTTCACAGCGTCGAAGCAGTAAACTTCGCAGCCTCTTTCTATTCTTCTGCCCATATTTAGAGTTAGGCATGGACTCGAGAATTGAGCTCGGCTGACTTTTTTGCACAGGCCGTTGCATAATCTTTGTGGGATATTCCCAGTCCGTTCGTTTAGTGTTCGCTATTCTCCTTGCCAACCGACTTTTTTATGTTTGATACAGGAAGATTTCGACTGGTTGTTGCCCGATCTATGATTATGCGTATCTATTGTGATGGCGTTCGGACGGGTGAGTTGGTTGGCGTGGACAGGTACATGATGTGCGACGTAAGTCCTCGTCCCTTTTCGTTCTTTGACGTGGTTTTCTCAAGCTAGTCGAACAGGGCTGTCTTTGTATATGCTGGCTGAGGATTCTGCTATTAATTCCTGAGAGGTGTGTTGGTGGTGGTATCTTATCACACTTCTCCCCATTCGTCGCGAGCAGAAAACACCGCCAAGTCGCGTTCGATTCAATGCAAAAGGCGCCCGGCTTTATCAAGCACTGATAGTATATATATACTGTATACATATGCGTATACGCTTACACATATGCTATTTCTGCTAGAACGATCGGACAGGACACTTTGAACACGTACCGTGTTGTTGTCACCCGTACTATTGTCGTTGTCTGAATCGTTGTAGGCATTTATTTAGACGCCGTTGCATGACTGGATTCGTCGTGTATGGAACCACGAAGCAGACACGCAGAACTTCTCTCCTTTTCGTCGTTTATTTGACCATCTGTTAGTGAAGGCCGCGTTGATCTTTCTCTTTGCACGTTGCCGATGGCCCTAAAGGTGAAGATCAAAAGTAAACCCACCGTAGCCAGCAATTGAAACGACACCTCTGTAATGAGAGTGTGCGGGACCACTTCCAATCCGCCCACAACGACCTTGAACGACCACGGTTTTGACTCCCGTCACACCCATTCGCTTGCAGGTTGACGTTGATGGCCATCTCGGTCGGTCGCCATCGCCGGGAGTAAGGATTGGGTTGAAGTAGTCGTTGCGCGCGATGGCGACGGCGTCAGCGCAGTTGATCTCGTTCAGAATGACCTTTTAAGGTTTTCTAACTCGTGCATAGTCGACCGTTTTGTGACCATTTTCTTCGGATGTGACAACGGTGCTGATGGCTTGTGAGTGTGGCACATGAGGTTGGTCCAGCGCGCAACGATATCCCCCATGTGTTTTCAAAATAAATGCGGGGCAGATATGGATGCAGAAAGGATATCACTCTCGGGTCGACCGTCGATGAGAAAGCGAAGGTTGGTAGGAAGGGAGTTGTCGGAGATGTGTTGAGAGATAGTTCGTAAAATTTGTTCACGACGATCTCGATCATCACTTTCGTCGAGGGCGTCGATGACAATGACACATGGGCCCAATGAGGTGGAAATTCCGTCGATAACGAGTCGTTTCGTTTGCTCAAACGGCGACAGCGACGTCCGTAGTGCTCGTTATCCTTCACGATGTCCCAAAGGGCGGATTTGTACTGCGGATCGTGATCAGATAGGTCGTGTGCGATAGTGCTGAACGGATATTCCAAAAGCAATATGACGAGCTTAGTCGTTGTTGTTCATCCATCGTACAGTCGGGTGATGGAGCGAGCCACTGCAGACTTGTTCAAGCCAGCCACGCCACTGAGTAAGCAAAGTCGCGCCGCATTCTCATCAGGATCATCGAGGTGGTCACATATCTCGCGGAGGAAGGACTCACGCGTCCCATACAGGCATCCCTTTTCGTCCACATATCTAGCCCCGAAAGCATATGTCATGTCATTCAAGTCGATCGATTCGGCTGTCCAAGTTCGTGAGCATCCGCCTGCTGTCCAAAGAATGAGACCTACCAGCATGTTCCACGATACATGCGGACGGCATTGACACCCGTTTGCACTGACACTCCCTCCAAGAACGCCATCTTAAGTTCTCGCAACTTGTTCTCGTAATCCGTGATCCTAGCATCGATAACGGAGAACGTGTATTTCGCCGTTCGAACCCCTAAATATGGAAGTGAGGAGTACGCATCATAAATTAGACGACGACTGACAAAAGTTCTTCTGCTTGACGTATATTGGTGATGAAGTAATCACACTCCATCACTTGCTGTATCAGAAGCGCGATCGTCTTGACGTGCGCCTTGATCGCCTTCAAAGGTTCGGTATCGTTGACGAAGCGCTCACCGTGCCTGCAGCCTGCCAAGCAAACGACCTGGTTGTCGCGTTCACGAGCACCTGCGAGAAACATAATCAGAGATCAGCGATAGCAAAATCATTGATAAAGAGACATACCTTGTTTTCAGCGGATAATACGGACCAAGCAAGCGACGTGTAGGGATGAAGCTGTGTCATTCAGGCCAGTGGCAGTCAGGACGGGGTGAACAACAAATACCTGTGCAATACTAGCCACTACCTTGTCGAACAGGTCGATCTTTAACGCCAAATGGCGTCTGATCGGACGTCTTCAACCCGGTCGCAACCTGGGAACGAGTGCTCCAACCGCTTCGGTCTCCCCGGTGACACCGTCTGCAGCTTGACCTTCATCCGCGTTCACGTCCCCATACTTTGATCGTGAACTCAGAATGACGGGAACCATCCAGGTTGGGAAGAGGCTCCTCGAGTACTTAGAGATATGACACCAAATGAGTTCATACCGCCATCCTTGAAAATTTCCAGCACACGACCGATAGTACCAGCGAGACTGCTCACTAATATGTCCATGAAATGCTTTTGATAAACCTTTACGACGATGGTAGAACGTTCCTCTCCGCATCACTGACACTAGTATTCAGTTCCCTGCCGACGTGGAACGGCGAAAATGTACCCACAAAAACAAATTCTCATTCCATGAAACATAACTCTTTCTCTCCTTTGAAATTTCGACTTGATACTTCCTCGCAATCGAGAGCTTTTGCTGCTTTGGTGTACGAAGTCCGATGTCTGAAATAAAAGAAGGTGAACTTGCAACTTGAAATGACAGGAGTGTTGTTGTTTGAATGGCGAACCTTTGATGATGATCGTCTTTGCCGTCCTAAAACCCCCGGGCCGCTCAGCATGTTGCCAAGGATGATGACAAGATGTACCATACGACATGGGCGTATTCAAGGCCTGACTGGGGTTGTCTGTGTTCATGGGAGGGTGTTGGGTGCGGCGAAGCTGAGAACCAACTTCACTGGCAGGCTGTGCCATCATGCGGTCCAATGCGTAGCCTAAACTTCTGAAGGATATTTACACCTTGGCCCTTCATTGCAGAAAAGGGTGAACACATTTTGCTGTTGGACTGATGAGCTATCAACTCGTCGGAACGCTCGAAATCACACGGTATTATGGGGAACTTACCTAAATAATTTGCGACTAAGTAGCAGGGGTATTGTTGGATTGGAGAACCGTGACTGCGTCCGTAGCTCGGATGCTTCAACCCAGAACGATGTGCTACTAACGGTTCAACGGTCCAAAATATAGTAGTAAGCTCAGGCTATTGTGGCGGCCCACAGTGGCAAAGCAATTGACAGTTGTTCCGAAATGTGCCCGGCCATCCTAGAAGGGCACGAAGACGTCCCGGACCCCAACGACATGATGATGATACATGTCCGCAATGCAATTCCTCCAAGTTCGTCGTCTTTGCGAGTCCGAGCCGTACTAAATAACACTTAGGAGACCTCGCGCCACCTCGGCGCCGGCGCCAGCGGATTTACTAGTTTTCAAGTCGCAGCAGAGGACGACCTTTGACATGCTTCCATCCAGCGTCCTCAAGTTACCCATGTACCCTCGCCACCCAGCCTTGTGTCGCAGCGGCTCATATTACTACTACTACTGGTTGACCCCAGGGCGGATGAGTTGGAGTCGTAATCGGTCTGTTCTCTCATTTCTCTGTCAGAAGTCAGCTCAAATTGGATGATATTATTAGATTAATCCTACTGCCTCCCTGTCCGTGCAGGCGGCCTTTCCTCTTGATATCCCTACTGTTATTGGCCCGCCGTTGTTATCTTCACCGCCGGTCTCCCTTGAGGGCCGCGCCGTCATCTAGTAGCTTCACCTCGTGCCATGGGCACGGCCGCACGGCCACCACCAGCGTACCCAGCATGGACCGGACCCCCGGCTATCCAACAGCCAAACCAGACGACGGCGCCTTGTACCTCCCTACGGCCAGCCAAAACCTATCGTCCCATCTTCGTCAGGTCCAGCGGGGCCAAGCGCACGGCCAGGACGGGACCTGAGCGCCGCGCCGTCCCGGCAAGGACAGGGCTCACCCTGGGCCAACCTACGCCTTCTGTGCGGACGCATTAGCAGGGCCAGGAGCAGGGGATTGTGCCTCTTCCTCCTCCGCCTCATTGTCACCGCCCATCGTATGCGACGGGCGCACAGAGCGCTGGTGCTGGCAGCCTGAGGGAGGAGAGTCCACGCCCGTATTCTGTGAGTATTTAGTTCCATTCCTCCCCTCCTGTTTTTCCATCTGAGTCACAGCGACTGGTCTCACGTTTTTACACCGTGCCTCCTGCAGCCCCCAGGACCACCGCCTGCTCCAGACGCACCCGCCGAGACATAAGGGAAGGGCGGACAGCATGTAAGCCCCTGTTTTTTTCCCTACAACCTGACCAAAACCTGCTCCACCTGGCTTGCAGATGCCCCCGCATCTTACGTCTTGTGACACGTCGCCACCAGATCATCCCTTCCTTACAACTCGTTCCTGTGGGCCGCTGACCAGAGGGCATTCTATTACCTATTTCTGTATTTTTTGCGACACTTTTTATTTTTATTAGGCTCCGTCTTGTTTGATCGATAGGCCCGGGATGTGAGAATAAAGGCTTGAGTTGGGGGTACGCGAAGCGCCCGGAGGAAAAGTCACGTCCGAGTCCTGATGCGACGCGCGTATACTACTAACGAATTGTACCGGATGATATCAGAAGACTCTCAGAGGGTGGGTTCAGGTTCAACCGCCGGGCGCAGACTCTATTCCTGGCTGAGACCAGTGTGCGCAAAAAGTTTCGCCGACCCTACACCGCCACTTGCACATAAGAGCTTCTAGAAACAGATCAGCACTATGGAAGCTTTCCGGGAAAGCAAAATCCAACTCACTCGCCCGGACTAATACCTAAACCCCACATCACTCTCGGAAGACAAGCCCTCGACCTTTGCCCACCTGGCCATCCTGACCGATCACGGTCATTGCGTAAACTTGCACATCGTCTCCGTGTTCGCTTCACCCCGGTCAGTGCGAAATAAAGAGCGAATTGTTGGGGTTGTGGTACTTGATAGGCGGAAGGAGTTTGCTGGGGTCGGGCTACGTGCGACAGAAAAGGCGACCGATGGATCCTCGTGGCTGCAAACGCTGGTACGGGTGCAGGCCTCTAACGAGTGATGGCGGCGAAATTAGAACCGAACGAGAAGGAGTAGGTGACCGATTGTTCTCTCAAGACGAGAGTGGAACTTGCGACAAGTTGTGTGAGCGGTTCTTATCTCTGCGTTTCGATCGGATGAGAAACAGAAAAAGACATGGAACTAAAACACGCACGCATCAAGTTCCAGCCCATTATCTTGACGAGAAACCTTTCCCTTGTATTACTCACTTCGAGGAACAATTTGTGGTATATGCCGATGCGTCCATGAAGGAGAGCCAGGCGAGCGAGACCGCGTAAAGGTCGACGTCACTGATCTGGCTCTGTGCAATAGCTTCGCGGTGCGTACGTAGTTGACTGTGAGAGCTGTTGTAGCAGGTGAAGTGCCAATCGCGAGTGGACCGGGGGAAGAGGAGCTTGCATAATTTCGGAAACATGCCATGTGTCTGTTCAGACGGGCGTTGGCAATATGGGAACCGCTTTCTGACCGAAGGCGTGTCAGAAACACGAAAGCAAAAACAAAACAAAAAAGGGACGTGCAGCGAGGTGAGTTCCTGTCTCGAATAATCAATACACGTCTGTCAACGTGGCAAACTCTATGCAATCGATGTCGCAAGGAACGCCGCGTCCCAACCAGAATTCTTATCGCACCTCTCCCCTTCGTCGCGAGCAGAAAGTTGCGTTTGGTTCAATGCAAAAGGCGCCCGGCTTTATCAAGTGCTGACGATCTATACTATCATATATGCCATTGCTGCTGGAACGATCGGACAGGACAAAGACGTCGTCGTCGAGGGCGCCGTTTCCTACTTCTTCTTGGGCGGACGCTGCTCGTCACGACACAAATGACCGATTTCGCGCTTGATGCTGTGGGGGGCAAGGTGTGAATCGTGATGGAGCAAACAAACAAGACGGGCGAGAGACGACGGCAGTACACGCGTGGTTGAACCTTGCGTCACTTGGTTGTCTTCCTCTTGCCTGCCGCGTTGTCGTCGTCGGAGTGGTGATCGTGCTCGAGGCCAGGGTCGGGGTCGGGGTGGTTAGCGGCGGTCTGGACAGTAGACAACAAGCGTCCTTGCCCTTCTTCCTCCGTGACTGGTAGCTGCGAGACATGAGCAGTCCATCCCCGTCTCACGAAAAAGTAAACACGCACTCGTTTTTTTTCCAATCATGACCTTTCCAAAATCACGACCGACTGCGTCGATATACCCGCATGATCGAACCTCGGAACGAACAACATCGTTTTCCCCGACGTACGACTCCTGCAGCGTCTATGAGCAAAAGGCCGGCGGAGAGGAAAACAGAACTTACCAACGTATCAACCCCGTCCTGGAGCGCGTGACGGATGTGCAGACTTCCGGGTGACATTGGGCGGGGGGAGCAAGGTGGCCTCGGGTTTGGGCGAGCCATCCGGGGTAGTTTGGGGCTTGATTCAACCACTTCTCAGTCATACCACGCAGCCTCGACCGCCCGGGACATTTCTGTGGGGTGCGTCAGTGCGCGAGCGACGAGGTGGAGAGCGGTGAACCTTTTTTGTTGCCCTTGTTTAAATATTTTCTCGCGCGATTTTTTGAGGGCCTTGTTGTATGCGGAGATATGATGCGGGGCGGATGTCGCATGTGAGCTGGGAGAGCGCTGTCGACTCCAGACCGCGGCGCCACTAACCACCCCGACTCCGGCCAACGAGTACTAGATCGCCACTCCGACGACAACGACGACAACGACGTACGAACGGCGGAATTGCATTCAACTTTACTTGCCCTCCCAGTGCCAGCGGGCCACGTTGTAACGTACGTATTCGAATTTCGAACTCCTCTGAGGCTTGTGGCGGCGCAAAGTGTGACGCCAGCCTAGCGTACTACTGCGTGAGAAATCCCACAAAGAGACGGGTTCAACAAATAGGAATTCACTAGGGAGTGTAACTCGATGCAGGTGTCTTTTTATACGCTAGAGGTTACCTTCTGATCTCCTCAACTGCGCTCTGACCTTGTTGATCCCAACAATCAGTCGCGTCGACTGTTTGTTCCCAACAAACAGCCATGTGTCCTTTTGGTGACAAAGCATCTCGCCTCGTTACACCCCCCCCCCCAACTACTAGGCAGCGCTCAGCTGCCTCTACACGTCGTCCGCACCAGCTCCCTCCCAGGCGGTCGTCCCGCCGGGATCAGCATCAGTTTCCTCAAGACCTTCGGCGTCCATGTCAACATCGCCGGATTCCTCTTCGGCGCCAAGGCCAGTGTCCCCGGTGAGCTCGTCACCGACTTGAGTGTTGTCGTCGTTTTGATCAACAGCGATAGGAGCGGGATTAGTAGCGGTGGCTGGATCTGGGGATGGATCGGTGGGATGCTCGACGCGGGATGGCGTCTCGGTGTCGACAGAAGGTGTCAAAGAAGCGGCGTGAACCGATAGTGAGTTCGGCTGTTTCTTTTTAGCTTTCTTCGCCGCCTTCTTACTGAGATGCGACTGCAGATCGGGGATAGGGTTGGCGCTGGAGGCCTCCTGAGCCTGAGGGCCCGACTCTTCATCGTCAAATCGTGCGCGTCTTTCGTCGCGGCGAGAGGATGGACGGCCACCGAAGAACAGCGCCACGCTGGGTTGCCTACGCTCGGTCGGGATGTAAGTCTCGCTCTGCGAGTCCATAGGTAATGTCATTGCTGTTGACTGCCCGGGCGACGAGGTCGTACCCCAAGGGGAGGGGGTCACGATCTTGCTCGTCCATTAGGCTGTGGAGCTGGATGCTGTATTCCAGGCACTCCTCAAGCAGACTACGAGAGACCTTGATAGGCGTGCTGCTGAGGTCCTCGTCGACGATGACAAGGTGGTCAGGTCCGTGCCGGCGGAAGTTCGGGAGCGGCGTCTGGGCGGACGCCTCGCGACGATGCGAGCTAGAGCGCGAACGGTGAGCAGGCATAGGGAACCTGCGAGGGGGAGTACAAGCTGAGTTCGACTCGTGCCAGGTCGTACAGCACGCGTTAAATACATGTGAGTCCTCGGCGTTCGGCCGAGGCGCACCCGATGGTAAGTCATCGACTTGTTTCACGTTATGCAAACCCAGATAATCACTGACACATTGCAAGTGATGGATTTGATAGTGCGGCAGCCAGGTCTCATCACCTGTCGCCCATCGTACCTGCAACATCGTCTCACTCCCTCGCCCGGAGTGACCGACGATCTTGTCCGCTGTCCAGGTAGGTTCGTCCTGTTCGATGTCAATGACTTGATGGTCTAATCGTCCCGGGAACAGGCGATCGTCGTTCGGGACGTGTATCCGGAGGAGCGAAGCATGGAACACGGGGTGGATGCCCCGCTGCTTCATGCGGTCGGGTAGCTCAAGCTTATACGAGCTGTTGCCGTAGTCGGCCAAGATCTGGTAGGGACTGATAAACTTCGGCGCGAGCTTTCGCGCGTGGCCTTTAGGTAATGTCATGTTCTTTGTCGCGACGTACACGAGATCATTCACGCTGAGCTGACACAATTGCCTCTTTTTGTTAGCTGATCGCGTCTGCTTTACGTGTGCATCAATGATTGCATCATGCGCGGCCATCACCGCATTCAGGCATTCTTCAGAGCAAGTTCACAGTGTGTGGTGAGTGCTATGTCTGAGTGGCACATGAGGGTAGCCCTTGCTGACATAATTTTGTGACCGCTAGTAGCAAGCTAGTAGTGTTTATTAGGATAACTAGGATAACGCATGGCTGGATGTCCAGCCATTGCTGACATAATATTGTATGCGGGCAAACAATAGGAAACAATAAGGTAATCATACTTTCGCCTCTATGACGGGCTTTCCATCAATCGCATCTTTTCTCTCTCTGCCATGATGGTGACGAAACAAGACGCCCGACGATCGGAACGACAAAAGCAAAAGGTAAAATCGAGGCGCCAACGATATCGATGGCGTTGATTGCTGATCGGAGCTGCAGACTCATACGTTACCCACTTTGCGAGAACGCCCAAGCCTTCCTCCTCGCCGACAAAGAAACGAGGCTTGGAAGTAGCCCGCCAGCGACCGGGTCGTCGTTATTATCAAACGGAAGTGGGGCGTCATCAGAATGTGCAATAACATGGTGCGATCGCCATCGATTGATATGCTACTCGTTGCTGGCGCTCAGCTATCCTATCTCCTAGCATGTAGACGGGGAACTGCGTCTCCAGTACATCTGGGGTGCGCAAGGATTTCGTTAGCATTGTTTCGAACGAATGGAAGCTGACTTGTTGATGTAGCCGTGACCCATTCCTCTCCGCTGGCCGTCTCCTTCATATCCAACTACAAGTCTTTCATGTTCATGCACGCGGAGCTTGTCTTTGAGGTCGCCGACACTCTCTAGGTCCAGGATCGAACCGGCGTCGATGCAGTCGACCAGCATATCCCACTCCTCGTCGATTACGCGGCAGAAATCGCGGAAGACGGTGCTGAACATGGTATTGATGAATTCGACTTTGGGTTCCTGGAGGGCGAACAGCGGCCAGATTCGGCACTACGTTGGACCGGACGTAGAGCTGCGCACGCTGGGCATCAACTGCAGCGAGAGTTTCCTCGCGCTGGCATACGCCAGCCTGTACAAGATCGTCGGGTCGGACGACGTCGTCGAGTTTTTACCCCTTGATGTTCCCGAGGAAGCCAAACGCGTCACACAGTCGGTGAGTCCCTCCATTTTGTGTGGTCGGAAGATTGACGTCTAACATTATTTGTCTTTCAAAGTGGAACGTCGAGGTCGGTAAAGGGTACGAAGTCGCGTTGACGACGACAGGCATTACGTCCGCAAGTTGAGTAGTCCTGATGACGTGGTGTAGTCGTGGATCCGTTTACGCTCCGTTTCTTGCAGAGAACAAGAAAATATGCGCTTCCGTTCTTGTGCTCTGTGATGGCTGGCGTTTCGTCGGTCGCGTGCAGCTACAGTAAGCGACGTTCGCTTCGACGAACCGTGTCTGGCTCTCGGCGTGCGTAGTTCTCTGAATCTATTATCAGATCTTAGCCATACAAAACCCTTCGATATCGCACCACATTCGACGAGCAAGCCCCAGCATACACGGTGCCTCGACGGCTTAGGCCGTTCTCTCTTTCGTCTTCGCTGATGCCACCATGGAGAGTGAGGCTACCTCGCGCGTGACCTGGTAGACAAGAACATCGACCTGTTGCCAGGGCCTTTGAGCACGAGTCGCGTTTTTGAAAGGTAAAGGGATCAAGCACAACGCCTCTAGTTCGGGGGCGCTTGAAGAATCGGATAAACGACTCGTGCGTGTTTTTTCATGCCCGTATAACCTCTCAATTTTTAGAAGTAGAACAGAAAACGATCACAGCAGTTATATTTACTTGTTGTACTTTGTCTTAATGCCAGTGCCTACGAACAGGCGAGTATTACCTAATACGAATAGCCGTCGGGCTCGAAACGGCGCTTTAACTTATACGTCCCGTTCCTTCACCGAGTTTCAGTCCCAGGTTGCCGCTACACTCCCATGTCGACTCATACTCTTGCCCGTGCCAAGATTTGAATGGAAATTCGAAAAAGAAGCTCGGAACGCCCCGCGAAAGAAGATAGCTGATGCCGCCGGCTATGAGGCACTCGTTGATGCGATCAAGAAAAAGCGGGCGACAGAGAATATCGTCATTTGGCTGCATCTACCTAAGCCTGCGAAAGAGGAGGACGTAAGTTCAATTGTTTCCGTCATCGGACTTATCTTCAATACCTCATAGGATTGGGACACGGGGCGATTGGATCATATTGACCATCCGTTCGACTTTGATGAAGAAGACGATGCGGTGGAGTCAACTAAGGGACTTATTGTAAGTATACATAACTCTCCTGGTAGGCAATAATCTCAGATTGTATGCGAGGCTGGAATGGCGGAAAAACGGAGCACTGCTGTAACTGCACTCGAAAAGAAGTATCCCGTTGGGAATTTCCCAATATTTCCAGATAAATGTATTTGGCAAAATAAGGCGACAGGTAGCTATTTCGAGCTTACCAAGTTGCGTATCAAGGTATGGGCAAATGGGATCGTGAGTAATGACTTTGCTTCCGAGTCATCATTGTATTATATTTATTTATTTCTTGATGGAGGCGTCTAAAACATCCGACTTATCAGCACCGCCAACGTGCTCCTATTTACAGAGGATAAACGAATCAAAGTAGTACCAGCTGCCCCGGGCCAGGCTTCGGCAATGGCATCAAACATGCCAGCGGCTGCTGATGTGCCAGTGCACCCTTTCTATGCGCCATTGCCTGCCGGATATCATCCACATCCGAGCCATCCTCCGTACTATATGCCACCTTATGGCATGGCACTCATGCCACCACCTGGATATCCTCAAGCTTACCCATACGTACCTCCGCAGTACATGCCCAGTGGTCCCGCAATGCAACCACCCCCCTCACCTGGAAAACTCAAAAATTTGCCCAACGTATCACTTGCAGAGTTCTGTGCGGAGTATGGAATCAGTGAAGGTGATCAAGCGAAACTTGCAAAGCTTGAGTACCGACCAGGAAACAGAGGCGTTGAGCGACTTGATGAAAGGGACTGGCGAGATATCGCATCGTTCACTAGGTTAGGCTGGGAGTCCTTTTTGACTGCTCACCGTGAATTTTGCACAGCTCGCTCTCACAATGTCTAGATACGTTTTGCCAGTGCATACATTCAAGTTGTACACTTTACTTCACAGCCTTTCCCCTTTTCTTGGCACTGTATCACGAAACATAGACATCGGACGAAGGACTACTTGCTACTACTTGACAATATTGTACGCTTTAGGCTGCCAGTGGCACTGCACTATCACAAAACATAGACTCCATTGAACAAAGTATAGTCTACTCGACGATATAGCCTGCATTCTTGAACCAATTTTTGGCATGCTCGGGCGTAATACAGGTAGTTGCCTCTATAAGTGATTCAATCGGATCCTCAATATGCCGGAGTTGATCTGCATGCCTCCGGATATATGCTTTGACTTATAAACTGAGTAAGTGGATCATATAGTGCATATAACGTGTAGTAGGAAAACTCACGAGCACTGAAGGACTCCTCAATTGGAGTGAGATCAGGTGAGTATGGAGGCAAAAAGAGTAATATGCAACCTAGGAATCTATGGTCAGCTTCATGTTATCTTTCCGACCCGCATTGGCAGAACTGACCTGCATCCTCAACCAACTCTCGTAGTTCAGGGCTGTGATGAATACGACAATTATCCAGGACTAGGACTGAGCAAGGTTGCGGAAACGGATTCATATCAGGTAGCTATGCATATAATCAGTCATCGTATTGACACAATATAATACAATAGATACTTACAACCTCTTCGAGCATAAAATCATAGAATTCATCGGCATTGTATGAGCCAGGGATGGCTCGAGCAGCAAGATAACCTTCGGTTGTCATTGCGGCACATAATGAAAACTGATTTCCACGGGAAAAGACGTCTACGATATGTGCTCGCTGGCCACGGGGTGCTCGTCCATAGTGCCGGGCGTAAGTTCGCTCGTTTTTGCTGGTCTCGTCGATCACAACGAATTCTGAGCCGTCCCCAATGAAGCTTGTTTGAAGCATTTCTTTGAAATCGTCTCGTAGAACTTCATTACGTTCTGCTGCCAGTTTACGAACGATCTTTCGCGTGAGCCCAGCCTCTCGTGGGTTCCGAGAGAGTGTTGAGGGTGTGATCATGATGTTGTGCTGAATGCGAATGCCTAGCCATGTGCAAGCCTCGTCAAGAAAAAGGTCCGGATCTTCAGCATACAGCCTTTCTAGTGCCGTAAGAACAGCCCTTGTAAGTAGTCGTGTGCGTCCAATGAAAGGGGATTGTGGCCGTCTGACGGCACCATGCTCCTCGAACTTCGAAGATTCGTCGCCAGTAGAAATAGCTCCGTCTAGAAACCTGCAAAACTTCACAGATGTCATCCACAGTCCAACCGTGGTTCCAGAGGTCCAGGGCACATTCCTTGATGTCGTCACTGATCCTTCGGTTGCCCATTGTTACGAAAACTTGGACTCTCAGTCGATATCAGACTCGGGCACGCTGGAGGGGCTTTCCTTTTTAGGCATACAAAACAAAAAAACTTCTCGCAAGTGCAATTACTTTCGCACACCGCTGTAACCGTATCGTTCTACCTTCTGCCGTGACCATGCATTCGTTTACGTTCTCGGATGATCAAGTTTCCGTGTTGCTGCAAGCTTTAGAGTTTCTTCCTATCTCTAACGTAGTGTCTATTCAACTTCAAGAGGAGTTCCTTGAGGCAGTCCGAAGTACAAAGGTAAGTCGCGTTAATTTGACTAGTTAATTTGGCTCGAAATTATTGATTATTGACGTATTTCTCGGATCGCTGCCTCAGCAGGCAGCGCAACCAGTAGCATCAGTGCCTGTGATGTCAGTCTCATCAGTTCCTGGAATGACGCCCACATCAAACTCCTCTGCAACGACAGTAAGTCGCGGTCGCGTCATTCTATCTGCAACTTGGACTTACTGATGCTACGCCTCCACTCTCCATCCAGCCTGATCTGGACGTAACGATGGTCTCTGCCCAGCAGGCAGCGCAACCAATAGCATCAGTGCCTGTGACATCAGTCTCGTCAGTTCCTGCAATGACAGCCACACCAAACTCCTCTGCAACGACAGTAAGTCGCGTCACTCTATCTGCAGCTTTGACTTACCGATGCTACGCCTCCACTCTCCATTCAGCATGATCTGGACGTAACGATAGTCTCTGCCCAGCAGGCAGTGCAACCGGTAGCATCAGTGCCTGTGACGTCAGTCTCGTCAGTTCCTGCAACGACAGCCACACCAAACTCCTCTGCAACGACAGTAAGTCGCGTCACTCTATCTGCAACTTGAATTTACTGATGCTACGCCTCCACTCTCCATCCAGCGCGATCTGGACGTAACAATGCAAGAGCCAGAACACCTAGAGGAGGCTGAAGGGCTGGACGGTGAGGAAAGCAGTCCAGCTAACCCTCGTCGTCGTCGTCACCGTGCCAGCGGTGGTGCTTGCCGTCGAAATGGTGTGGCGCTTCCTGCCCAAGCTCAGTGGCAGGCAAACCCAAACGTTGGCACAACCTCCAACGTTACTGCTGATGCGCTACTGGCAGTTCTTTCCACAGCACATTTTGACTCCACCTCTCACAACCCACGGCAGTGGTTACGTTCTATTCAAGATTCTCTTAAGCAAATCAATGCCGAAAATCTGGGCGATCAAGACCTTACTAGGCTGGTACAACGCTGCTCATTTCTGAGGAGCAAAGAAGTAGGAACCACCTTCTTGCAGATGATATCAATGATCCAGCTGGCGTTTAAATGCACAAGGTTGGTTTTCAAAACTCTATTAAATGTATTCTAATATGCTTGCAGTCTCTGCTCCCTCCAAACGCCTGCCAAATCTATGAGCCAACTATGGACCAAACATATTTTCCCTTTAAACGACCATCCAAGCAAAAAGACGTTTATTGAATGGATGGGATTTGGAAAGAAATTTGCACGCCTTGCTGCAGGGGGCACCATCTATATATTGGTAATTGTAGCTGGGTTGGAGCTGAAATTAGATATTTCAAGAGCAACTCATGAGATTGTCTGCCTGCTGGGGAAGATGTTAAGAAAGCCAAAGCTGGTAAAGAAAGGTAAGTGTTTTTGTTTTTGTTTAATGCATTCAACCACATGATAGAATTATTGTATATAGCGCAGCGTCCTTTGATCACTAAGGCTTTGATCCCTACCATTTCTTTGATGAGAGAAATGATGCCTATGAAGGTCCAGGTGGATACCTCTAATCTTTTGGACTGCACAGATGTCAAGGCATCTGACAATCTGTTGGATAGTTTATCAATGAAGTAGGTTTTTATTTTATTTTCATTTTTTCAATCTAGGGATGTTATAGGAATGACTGATCAATTGCCAGAGGGTTTGAGTTAGTAATTCGTAGCACAAGTGCATGGAAAACATGCAAAGAGAAAGTGGACTCTTCTGGGGCTCTTGTCATCTCAGGACTTGTCCAAGCTCTTCCAGATCTGCCTGTTGCAGATCCTCATTCCATGGCTCCCACCTCACAGCTGGATATTTCATTTCCTATTCAAACTATTCAAACTGGTTTTGATCCCACCTTACTGCAAAACTCAAAAAATCCTTGCTCTACAGATAAAGGTAAAAATGCAGAGTGGACAGATGGGCAGAGGGTGGCAGCTAGTAAGGGGGTGATTGTTCAAGATGTAAAGCAGCTAAGGACCTTGGTGAGTAGTAAACAAAATTCTTTGCCAGCTATTGAATATAATTCTTTGTAGCTTGAAACTTTCTATGAACAAGGTTGTAAAGAGGAGGATGCCTACTTACAACTTCCCACATCATCATTTCAAGGGTAAGCTTTCAGTTGTTAGTGGCTGGAAAATCAACTGAATGCTTGGTTTGCCTAGAGCATTGCATCTCTGCAACTCAGATGGATCCCTCATGGCATTTGTCTGTAATGCCATGCCAGAGCATCTAAAAAGCGTGCTGTTTTCCAAGCTTTCAGCTTGCCTGGGAGATGATAGCATTTGGGTTGAGGGGTTCAGAAGGAATGGAGAACCCTTCAAGTGCCTTCATTTTTCTTGGTATAATAGATATACCACAAGGGTAGGCATCTATTTACTTGAAAATCCAGTTGAGATTATTAACTATCTGCACAGGGGGAAGGGGCCCCTGTCAATGAACACCCTCATTTCCTCAAAAAAGTCGATGTTGGAAGGGCAAATGTTTCCCAACTGATTCCTTATATGTCCAAGGACTTTTCAGACTTCAAGCAGCTCTATGACAATCTGGCTGCAGCTTTCAAGGATGTATTTGAATGGATAGAACAAATGGTAATGCTTATTCACTTCTCAATTCATCTCTTTTTGACAACATAAATACAGCTGCAGGCAAAACTACCTATTGAGTGTGATGTAATTGCCAGTATAGTTGACTCATTGCCAGGGCAACCTGGCAGTCTGGTATCCCCCTTTGTTTCGTTTGTACTCAACATCAACGTGAGCACTCAGGGACACAGAGATGTAGGAGACAAACATATTTGTCTTGTTCTTGCTCTTGGAGAGTTCCAGGGAGGGGGGCTGGTTCTCAAAGAACCAGGGATTGTCATTCAACTAGGAAGCGGCGATCTTGCTGTGTTTCAGTCCCACAGCACCACCCACTTTAACCTGGATTATACTGGGAAAAGAGCTTCCTTTGTATTTCAGACTGACCGGGCTTTTGACCAGTGGATTGACGGAGAGAATGGCTGGTCATCAAACAACCACTACCATTAGTACCTTTGTTATTTTCATCTTTATCTAATTTCATGTCTTTATCTATCAAAAACATGGGCGATATCGAAGGGTTTAGTATGGCTAAGATCTGATAATAGATTCAGAGAACTACGCACCCCGAGAGCCAGACGCGGTTGGCGCAGCGTCGCTCCCAACCAGGACCGTATTCTGTGCTTGAACAAAACATGATCCCAGCCGTCGCGATGACGCTTGCGAGGCCGCTCCCTGCATTGACTTGTGCGTTGGCCAGGACTCACATGTATTTAACGCGTGCTGTACGACCTGGCACGAGTCGAACTCAGCTTGTACTCCCCCTCGCAGGTTCCCTATACCTGCTCACCGTTCG
>JBBPPN010000048.1:0-22888 GCA_038091995.1 Leccinum holopus
AGCTATGAGTCTGATTGTTATATTCCCCAATGTGAGTCTGATGTCAATCAATGTCATGGAGAGAGTAGTTACAATTGATAAAGCTATGAGTCTGATTGTTATATTCCCCAAACTGAGTCTGATGTCAATCAATGTCATGAAGAGAGTGGTTGCCATTGACAAAGAGATGTCATAGATTGATATCTTTTCCATTGTGACTCATATGTCAATTTAAATCAAACATCTCAAAATGTGTCAGATATTCCTTAATTATTTGAACCACAAGTCCAAAAACTGTGATATATTTTTCAATCAATGTCTTGTAGAGAGTAGTTGCAATTTACAAAGTTATGATTCTGATGGCCATATCTCCCAATGTGAGTTTGATGTCAATCTATGTCATGGTTTTCTAAATTGTAAGTACTCTCTGCATGACATTGATTGACATCAGACTCAGGTTGGGAGATGTTCTGAGTGATGTCATTGGGATTTATTTTGACAAATGAATAAGGCAATTGTGTCCTTGATAACTACTTGAAAGATGGTGGTTTAGATCCTAAATATAATTGTGGAAAGTTCTTGTGATTTCTGTCAACCCACTCAAAGAAAATAATGCCTGAGCTGATGTGTTATAATATTGATATGAAGGGTAATGTAATTTATATGTGCTAATTTATTATATAACTATATCAATTTGTCACAGTTCCCCTGATGCAACGCACGCGCATGCTGTTGTTGTTGCTGCTGCGGTTGTACCGGCTCCTCCGAGTCATCGTCGTCCTCGTACCCAGCATTCCAAACCAACTTCGAGATGACCGCAACGGTATAGTCCTCATCCGAGAGGTTCGTTTTACGGCCCCGTGTTCTGTCCGGATACTTGCATACCTGCACACGAGACGGAGCTTTTTGTCAACCCCGACAAGGTATAAACCAACAACGCACGTCGCACATCTTGTCACAAATGCCCTCCATGATATCGTCGTCGGTCATATCAATAAAGTACCTCCATATTGACTCGGACACGTTAAAAACAGTCCACACTCGCTAATGGGACGCTTACGACATGTCGACACGTCATGATGTTTTCCGCAAAACTGACGAGCTAGAGAGAGAAACATAGGGGACGTGACTTATGGTGAGTATGTTCATCGATTGACGTACCACTCCTAGACTGTCGATCGACCACTGACTGGGCTCGGGTCCGTTCCTGGAGGATGCAGCGTTTTATCGTCTGGCGTGCGAGCTAGATACCAGCCTTCGGAGACGGAGGGCGTCCTCGCGTGCTGATACAAGCATGAGCAAAGAGCAAAGACGAAGACTGTTCTTTCCCGCAGTAGTACAGCACACAACGGGAGGGCTAACAGAAATTTGGTCAAGCCAGCACGTGAAGAGATACGAGGCAACCTACTAATCCATCGCGACCTGCTCTACCTATCACAGCGCATTAGTTTGGAAAGAGCTTTCGACGATAACCAACGTGTTTCTTGGTAATAGCCTGGGATGGATCAGCTATAGGCTACCGCTTTTTGCACATTCACTCACCTTCCATACTCTTCGGAAGATCATAGTGAATAATGTATCTAAGCCAATCAGCACGTGTTCACGGAATGCAAAGTGTGAGACGCGTACCGAACGTCGCTCTTGTCTATTCCCATTCCGAAAGCGATCGTTGCGCAAACCTAATGGAGAGGTCACGATCAGTTCCAGAGCAAATCTCCGATCGCGATAGCTCACCGCGTCAACACCACCTCCCCACTCCATCAAATTCCCATTCCTGCAACGTCTTGTTCAACGTTTTCGAGCTGTTCGCCGCCAACATTTCATCAAGTTGAAATCCACAAGTGCCAATTACTGACCTGATCCCTCGGTGATATGGTCTTCAGTCCCTTTCCACGAAGGTAGTTCGAGAGCTCATCACACATCTCTCGTTTCCGACAATAGATGATGCCCGAGGACGGGCGGTTACGACGCCGATGCAAGCCCTCGATGAATTCCAATATATCTTCCATCAAAGAGACTGTCTCCGGTGCCGATTTGTATCGCACCTAACGGAGACGGTCGCCATTGACCAAGATAGACGACAGAATGTTTCGCTCACCTCGTAGAAGAGGTTCGCACGATTAAATGGGTGAACCGCTGTAAGGAGCTTGTCTTCTACCATTTTGAGACTTCGAACGATGTCTCCCTGAAGACTAACAGAAAGGTGAGTGCCCCGAAAGACAAGGCAAGGTGTGAACTATCACTTTTTGGTGGCGGTCGCCGTTAAAGCCATGATCGGAACACCTGGAAAACGTTCGCGAAAAGAACCCAATATATGATACTCGTCTCTGAAGTGGTGATCCCATTCCTATCGAATGGTAGATTGGAGTGACGAGACTTGCAGAAGTCGAAGATGAAGTGTGTCGACTGAGAGTGTGTGTGCGGAAGGAGAGTGTGGTAATACCATTAATTATGATCGCATGTGATTTGTGCGATAGAGGAGTCGCACGTACTAATCATAACAATCAAGACCGCTCTACGGTCACATGTTCATGCGAACGTGCCTGCAATCCAAGGGTTCGACGACGACCGAAGATCGAACGACTTCAATGAGGTTCTCACTTGGCTGGTTGCCTCCGATGAGTCGTTGTACTTCAGATTGTAATGAGGCGATCATATTCACCCGCGTTTTGTGCGCCTTGCTTCTTTACAATTTCTGTGACGATCGTACCACCACTCGATGAGCACATAGTGGCGACCAGGCTGGCAAACGTACGAACCCAAGTCGCAGTTCTTTGCCCCGCTTTCGGCCAATTGCTTCTTGAGCTCCTCGATCTACTTGATCTGGTTATCAAATCTAATATTGTTCTTGGAAGAATGTCCGGTGGTGCCACAGTTTTAGAGAAAAACAAACAGAACACTTGCCGCCTGTTTCAACTTGGCATAGTCATAGTCAATTTCCTGCGTCAGGATGAGGTCGAGCACAATCGAAAACGTGCGCGTTAAGACAAGGGAGAGGAACAGAGATGGCAGCCGAGCTTGACTGGGTACATAACGATGTACTAGAATTGCGCGCGGTCGGTGGTCCATTCGGTGGGCGTCCTGGATATGATTCGCCAGGCGAGGTTGAACTTGGCAAAGGCGCGGAACATGTGCTTGAGCACATCTAAAATGAGAATTCCAACGAAGCTACACGAGCGTAAACGGAGGACAAAAACGAGACAAGACTCACATCATAATGAACGATATCCAACCTGAGCAATGATGGTAGATGATCGATGATCTCTGAGAGTAATCTAAACAGATGTTTTCGGACACTGTTGGAAGAATGCGAGGATGCAGAACGTGACCATCTAACATGGTGATGAGTGCATATGTCAGGACGCACGTGCCCGACGCATACTTACATAATCTATCGTAGCGGCGCACTTGCGCCAAATCCCCGACTTGTCACTCCTCCAAGGAACAAAGACAAACCTTGAAGGCGACTGCAGTACTGTGACACAAGTTCCGGTGAACACATAATAATGAAAACCTGGGTAGAAAAATATGTGTGCAATGCTGATATATTGTATTGTGCTAAGTAACTGGTGCGGAATAGACCACAACTTTGAGCCTTCTTCATGCTTTGCAACTAACTCAACGGTGTGCGAGCTTTTCTTTTCAGGGCTTATGTTCTCGTATCGCGGCTTGATTCAAAAAAAAAAAGTTAGCATGTAGGTCAAAACGCAGTTAGACGCTGGCAGCAGGGAGGGATCGGGATATGATTTCCACATTGACACCGTCCAGGCCCAGAGTCTCTGAGACCCCACGAAGATGGCGCTTCGGACCGGAAGACAGCGAGCATAAAAACAATCAAGATTCAGACTCCAGATTGATACATCTGTGTCGATTCTGCGACGTACCTCCCGACGCGGGAAGTTGTAAGATCAGCAGCCCATGGATTAGAAGACGAAGCAGTACGCGATACACGCACCAGACAAAAACGAAAATGCAAACGAAAGTCGGTCGGCCGATCGAGCTTTCTGGTTTGGTTGTAACTTTGCAGAGGTCGGAAGATTTCTGGTTGAGAAAACCCTCTCTAATCAGGGAACAACAATACAATCACATCATGTCCTAGATTTTCGTGCCTGTAAGCGATTTTGCAGGGTACCGAATGTTTGAGGGGCCCCAAACCCTCCCCCACTTCGTGGGAGTTGGGGATATATATAATGCCTGCGATACTGAATGCTTGGCGCTTACCATTCAGTGTTGTTACCTTTGGGCGTAATGGTTAAGCGGCGGGCGGTCTGACCTAACAGTGCCCTCGGCGGAATACATTTCAGCACCAATCGCTCACCGCGGGCCTCCGAAAAACACCTCCTACATGTCCTACATACCGAAAAATCCATTGACGATAATGCATACAGTCTTTTTTTTCTGTGGAGTGAAAACTGGTGCTTCGAAGACAGGAGAAGTCCCCGCCAGCGCCGCCGCCATGCGCAAACGACCAGCCTACAGTTTGGCCTTATTCCCTTCTGACAAAGTCACCGCGGCGCTCGTCAGAACCGTACTCCCCCGTTCTTTGGTCTCCGTGACTGTTACACATCGCGTGAGACGGTCACGGGAGCCACCCCACTGGCACGAAAAACACGACACACTGAATATCAACTGAATATCACCTTGTTGCCCTTCCTTCCACATTTCTGTGACGAGCGTCTCTCCAGGGTACACGACGCCAGAAAACCTGCGGAGAGATGCAACACCGATGATAACGAGTCAGTGCTCCTCGATAAAAAATACCGGGTGCCACGTGTGCTCGAGTTCGTAAATGTACCTGACTTTGATATCCTCGAAGGGACCAAACGTCTTGAGCTTCCCTGAGATGCCCATGAAACACAGGCCTTTGGATCATCGTCAGGGTCTTCCGCCTTGAGGATCGACGTAGGTGACGCACCGTGTAAGATCGGTTTCTCGAAACCACCAATCGCGGCAAACTCGGGCAAAATCTATGGGGGTGAGGGCGATCGACGGATTGATTCAGCAATACCAAACATCATGCATGATATCGATGGAATGGAAGCCCTGCGAGATCAGCAGTCCTTTTTTCAGACACGCTTTCACGAAAGAAGGAAAGCGAAAATGAGGCATACTTGTAATGGATTATAGTCGCCGCTCAATCTGATGTGCGCAATTAGCGTTCAAAGTCGTGCAAATGGTCATGAAACAAAGCGCCCGAGATAACGTCGAGATAACGAATAGGAACTGACCGGTATAAAGCAGCCTGAGTGGGTGACGTCTTTTCCTCCATCACGGCATCCGGCGCGCGTTTTGGCGGCATGTTGACCGCCGTCGCCACGCCTCTGTCTGCAGACACGTCCCAAGTATTGAGCCATACGCAATACGACCGAGTTGGTCCGATGAAGAGTAATGGGACGCACCGGCTCCACTGCGTTTACCACCAAAACAACCCGCTCCACGGATGAAGACGGTTGCTTGATTTTCGAACAACAACCTTCCTGTGTCCCGATCTCTGGTTTGAACGAGCGTGGTGACGAATGCGGCCTTCCCTTGTCCAGAACTTCGAGAAGCCTACGTATTTGACATGGTCAGTTGACGGGGGAGAATCCAGCCCCATGGGGCAGGTCCGAGTCGGGAGGAAGGTAGGCACGAACCGGGCATCGTTCACGACGTTGGCTTCAGTTGGTATGGGACCACAAGTGTTGCTCGCCGTGTAAAAGCTTGGCCTGTCACGTGAAACGAGGTTAGACTCGACCTGGGATAGAACACAGAAACCTGATCCCCAAGTGAAGACGTACGGGGTTGAAGTTGGGGAGCCATCCAATTTAAAAGGGTATGCCCGAGCTGACACCAAACTGTGGGATGACACCGAAAGTGGAGAGAGCGTTGAATTCGTCGTGGTCCCCGTATGTCCACTGGAGCTCCTGCTCGGTGGCACCGATGCTGATGTTGTAAAGGACAACATCGCGCTCAATGGTTTTCCGGGACTTGTGTCTTGGCGTCTGCCACCAACTACGAGTCTTCAGGGTCAACGAACATGTCGGATAGCTTGGACATGGTTTCAATAAATCAGTTCATTGCTAGCCAGCGAGCTTCAAAGCAACGAGGTCCGAGGAGGCTAATGACAATGAGTGTCCTAGATACGGACCTCCTCGGCACTTCCGCCCTGCCAGCCCACGGAATCGGAGAACTAAAGCTTTGATTTTGCAGAACAACGCTCCGAACCATTGATTGCAATCGATCGAGTCACCTTTGCGGTACAGTGAGAGGTAATCCGGAATTTTGAGGTCACGGTGGACATTCAGAAGCTTGCGGGTATCCATAATCCAAGTATTTAAGTGTACAGCTGCAGTTTGTGCGGGCAACGAAAAAGGATACCAATGGTAAAAGTCACGGAGGAAAAGGACTACAGAGGATACAGGCAGTCAATCAAATGTCTAAAGTACCAAAATCGATCGAAACTCACAGGTGTAATAACCATCTTCGAAGGCCTTAGTATCACTGGTGCAGGGCCAGAACTCGCGACGGATCACCAAAAAAAAAAGTGGGCACCTGTGTCGATGATGGCGGGTACATGTTATAGGAGTAAACGTGAGGCTGCTATCAATGTAAAGTGCCTCGTTCATTCCACTGATGTACAGCTCACCTCCAGAAGCGGTGAAAACACCTCTTTGAGGCAGCTTTCCTTCACTGAAGAGTGTGTGAAATAGGGATGCTGAGTGACAGGAAAGCCAATCCCGATACCATCTGAGAAGAGTATGTTGTAGCACTAGCAGCACCGATGGTCTGAATGTAAAAACATACGGTGAAACCAACATGGTTACATTGTCCGTGTATTTCTTACTTTCGAAAGTCGTATCATCCTCAAATTATATTGATTGAGGGCCTTGGCGGTTGTGGACATTGGACGAAGCGGTCCCCGGGAGAGGTTAGGGTTGCTTCAAGTGCTATATACAATTCCCATCACCGGTTGACGCTGCCAGTGGAACAAAGAGCTGGGTCGAATAAGACGAGATAGTGCAGTGAATGGCACTGACGGAAAACACTGGACTAGAGTGGTAACTAACGTGAATGGGTGTCCCGAATGCACGGAAAAACGTACCAATGAAGGATTTGGCGGGAGTACCGATACAAATGGTCCTGGAGGTCCAAGTTTGTCAAATCAACGCCAGCTCCACGACTCTGTGGAGACCCATCCCATTTCACAGCAAAAGCATGCGACATTCCTAGTCACGATTTTTTTTTTCAAACTTTTCATGCTACGAATGATCTTGCTACAAACATGTGAGCAAAAACGATGCCACGGGACGATATACGTGGTGATGCAACGTGAAATTTGAGCACATCAATATTCTTGGCGTTCAGCGACGAAGAGTGTTTGGTGAGTGGTGTGGCCATTGCTCTTCTAAGACCAGATGTTGGGGCGGCCAAAACAGCCACTGTGACCGCATTGTTGTGATCACCTTGAAGAGCGTGGAGTAGCGAAACGGTGTGGGGGAGCAGAAATACCAACAACTACATGTGCTTGACTTAAATGTCGGGATGTATCACTTCTAGGATGTAACCGGGTGATAAGGATCAAGCTGATGAAATTTCAACCCCACTCAGCAACGTTATTAAGTTGGGACATACGACAGTCTACTTACATGCTAAATTCCAGCGCCCGCAGCCCGGTATATGCACCGATACGCTCGGACGACAACAACTGGCATGTCCCCGATCGTTTGCGAAGTTGTGATCAGGCAAGATCAACGAAGTTAGTGTTGTGGTAGGAAGCGGTGTCCGGAAATTGACGTTGTTTTCGTCCGTTCGCTATACATCGCTGTGAAGTCATTACGATTCGGCTGCACTAGCATGCTGCTAGACAATCAAACAAAAAGTACGCTACAACCTCGTCATACGCACGATGTACATCCATGCAGCCCGACGAGAGTTACAGCTTCGAATTTACAAGCTCCCCCGTCGTATTATCCAGATTCGCCATGAGCGTCGACATACTCTCCGCCGACGTTGTCGGATAGGTCGCCCGACCATCGTCTACCACAAAAACATTGAAGATCGACGACAGAACTCCAAAAGGATACGCACCAAACTCGGTAAACACATCCCACTTTGCGACAACGTCCTCTGGCGCCAACGTCACGTTGGTCGGGAAGCCATGTCCACCCGTCCGTTGCCGACGCGTCTCGGTATTGTATTGGCTGGTGAGGTATCCCACGATGGGGGCAATGTAATCAGGCTGGCAAAGTGACGGTTAGTAATTGGACTTGAGAAGACGCCGAAGGAGGGATACCTTGAATGCATCGACCATCTCTTTCGGCCTAGAAACAATGTCAGCGTGAAACTGCATGAGGTGACCATCGACCGGCCATCATCGCAGTACCCGCACCCGGAGCAATGACGTTGCAAACAATGTTGTACTTCTTGCCTTCGAATGCAAGCGTCTTCATGAGCCCTATAATCGCAACTTTGGCAGAGCAATACTATCCATTTTGTGGGTGATATAACGACGCAGCAGACAGTCAGCACAGCTCACGTTTGTCTGTCCAAAGTTTGCGTCTAGGAAATATGATCTCAGACTAGAAAGTGACAAGATGTGCGTATATAAGACTTACAGATATCGACTTGCGAACTCGTCGTCACGATCCGTCCATACTTCTGTTTCTGGAACACGGGCCAAACGGCTTTCGCACACTAGCATCAGCGTCAGCGAACCTTTAATGTCGTCCAGAATACCCGCAAAACGGTACCTCTAAGATGGATCGCCATCACGAGATCCCACTCTTGCTCCGACATAGCAGTATGTGAACGATCCCGCAACACGCCCGCGTTCGCAACGAAAACGTGTACAGCGCCAAATGTGTCCAAAGCAGCCTTGACGATGCGATCGCTCTCCTCTGCAGAGCAACCGGAGCCGCTTTGCCGCCAGCTACGAGTTACGAGTTATGCGTTAGAATTCACATCCAGGACAGCACTCCATTCACCTTGTCGGACTTCCTCGCATACCGCGTTGGCACCCTTTTCGCTGACGTCGTTGACGACCACGTTGGCTCCCAGTCGACCATACATGAGCGCGTAAGCACGCCCAAGACCCGCACCAGCTCCGGTAATGATGACAGTTTGACCATCGAATCGAACCAGTGGCGTCGATTGAGCATTCGACGGTAGAGTGGAAGCGAGTTCGAGCTATCAACACGATGAGGCCATAGTCCTTTCATGTCCGAATGCATGACATACCGTACTCTCGACGTATGCGGGAGACCCTGGACTATAGGTTGTTTAGAAGAAGTAAAAATATAGATACGGTGTGCACTCACTATCTTGGGTTCGAAGAGTCGACGACTTCCGACCACTTGAGCTTGACCTGAACGCTTATGAGTTGACGCCAAGCACGGAGACACAATGGTCTTGACCGCAGAAGGCGTAAACGTCCAAATCACACCCTTGCTCCTCTCCCACCGATTCTCCGCGATGAAGCCCGCTCCGACTTCAAACACACGTCCTGACGCGTTCGGCCCCTCGGGGTGACAGACTGCGGCGACGAACAGTGCTATGAATTCGGGCTAACCAACAAAAGATCGCGTTCAGCCGTGAGTGCACAATCATCCACAAATCCATCTCACCTTCAACTTTGCAAGAATCTCGGGCGGCATGATGGTTTCTGTCATCCTTGATGTAGCAGCCTGTAACACGAGTCCCGACGGAGTCAACACGCGTGTTGCAGACGAGACACAGAAAGACACCGCACAGGTGCAATCGCAATAGCATTGATATTGTACTTGACAACTTCCCTTGCGAGAGCCTTCGTGAACTCGATCAAACCTATATTTGCCGTACTGTAGTTTGCCTGACCAAAGTTGCCTGTCACATTCGTGGGGCAGGTACACGTGTGAACGACCGTGCGACAGTAAAGAGAATGAAGCGCACCATAAATTCCCGAAAAAAAACCTCCCTATTCGTGGGAGTCGGGCCCCGGGGATGCTCAACAAGCACGCCAGAAAGATGTACGTACAGCTCGACCCAGATTTACCACTCACAGGCGTACCACCCGAAAGGATGAAGGTCATGATTTCTGTCTGCACGTCCTTAGTTCATTTTTTTCAGGACGACACAGACTGGAAAGAAATCGCCCCCAAAGTGCCAGTGGTAAGTGCTCACAATCGCGTCACTGCTGATAGCGCTGACCAGTAGACCTGCCATCGCTCCAGGGCCAAACGTACAACGTCATCGGCTCTGCGGGCGAGCTCCCAAAGCCCTCGGAGAAATCGATCGTGTTCTTAGAGGGTGAGATCGATCGTTTCTTCCACATATACGATCTAATCAACCCCTGCGCATAGTCCTTCACAGTTGGCCAGAAGTGGTACTAATGTACCGTCCAGGTCTGCTCGACGATCCCCCCAGGCCGATCTATTCCATTCGTAGCTTTTGCTCCCTGTGGTGCTCAAAAAGTGAGCGTTTCCCTGTGCGAGCGTCTATCGATGTAGTCTGGGAAATACTTGTTACATGAACTCGACCTGCAAGTCATGCGAGTGATACCAGAGCTTCAGATCGCCGTGAACTTGCGAGTCATTTTTCCTCGTCGCATATTCTTTTCATTTGATAGCACTTATAGATACTTGACTTTGGACATCCTTCCAAGAGCTTTGCGGGGCCAATGTTCGGACATGTCCCACTCCACCGACATCATTCTGAGCATTTACGTCCTCAGGTCAGTCGTCCTCCAGTTCAACGAGCTGTAGAGGTCAAAGATGGGTCCAGCGATGTATGCTCAACAAGGTAACACCAACTAATCCCTCTTGGATACTCACTTTCCAGTATAGACGCAGAAGTGTTGGACTCATTTGACCAATGCGCTCAAGGACGTCCCCGGAATCGATGCGTCTGGTGCGACCGTTGCAGGCAAGAAGTTTCTCGATCAGTTCTTGATGGGAAAGATGCATCACGAGTACGTCCCGTCTGACTTGTGTCACGCACGCATACATTCACCTCTGACGTCTGTTCGAGATCGTCCGGCTCGCGTTCTGGCTCGCGGTTATGTAACGTTGATCCGCACATGATCACGCTGTTCAGGGAGGACCGTCTGGAACCTGCTGTGGTTGGACTTTCGGGTGCCGATCGTCGAGGGACCGCTGAGGTCCAGACGGTTATATGACGTGTGGGTCCAGGAGTGCCCGGAGGGCTGTGGAATGATTGAATGATTTCGGCATGATAAGTTCAACTATACTCGGACCCGGGCCAGGGCACATCAAGAGCCGTGATAAATAGCTAGCGCTGAGTGCGAAACATTCGCACGAGACATTGAGTCATACCGGTGACCAGCTCTTTGTTTGTCTCTCTGAAGGGGAAATTTTCACCAACTATATCTATACTTATAGTACATACGCGGCCGGTTTGATTTAACATAAATTATTCCGATTGTCAATACTTATTCTCACCGTTTTTTTTGACAGGCCATATTGGCCGGCCGCCGATCTGGCAACCGGCTAAGTCCCAGACGCGCAGCTCAAGTGCGCAGGGTCACAGCCACCAGAAAGGCGCTCAGGCTCAATCTAGTACCAATGCCGATTGGCTAAAGGCTACCCGCGGTCCGTGATATGATTGGGGAACCCTTGCACCGTTATTTTCTCGCAGCTCCCAATTGAGAAAGGTATTCTTTTCGTCACATGGCACATGTTTTACTTTCTTACTCTCCTTTTCGAGTTCTTGTACCTCAAAGGCCTTCTTGAATCACAATTGATTAGTTCCCCCATCTTGTCAGGCTAAAAAGTTACGTGGTAAATTTGTTCATGTATCATTACTTATGTCTTTTACCCTGGAGCCATTCTCTTCTCTCGTCATACCCTGTTGTTGCAATAGGCAGTTCCGGGCCGGCACCCCGGTGCGTTTCCGCTCGGCAGACCCCGCCACAAGGGAGAACCTTGAAGCTTGAAGCTTGAAGTTTGAACACTAGTAGTAACTGTGACCGTGTGACATAGATCAGTGTAAATCAGAATGATACAAGGAGATCTTACTCTTAAAGCTTTGGGGAGGAGTGCCACCGAAATCTCGACCACCCAAAGAGAATATCCAAAACGTGTCAGCGGGACGTCAGTGCCACGCGTTCCGAGTTCGGACTCGCTCCGTTTCACAGCGAAAGGACTCGGATGTATCGTTCCTCTCGCGATTGTCCAGGCCACAGTCTGAGGATCTTCCTAAAAAAACAAGGCTGAGCAGAGTAATTTAATTTAATACAACTGTTCATTCCACGTACTCCCGGACGTTGAAGGAATCAACATCTGAGCGGGGAAGAACGGGGCGCAAAATGGAACTTCGGGTGCAATCAGTAACTCGACGATGCCACGGGTCAGAGGGTTATGTAAAGTGGCGTGGGTAGATTGACACTGCGGCTGCATCTACTCTTTGGCGACTACGCACAGATATTCACGCGGCTCTAGACTCGTCGCCCGCACGGACCAACTCGTGCCCGTCGCACGTTCACGCTCGAGGTGTACGACGCCTTCAAGGGCGGGAATTATCCACCGAAGCTCGCACAGTGTACGTCCCTACGTGCCTTTTTCTGACCCGATCTCACCCCCGGTGACACAGCCGGAAGCGTCAACGAGGACGTCGAGTGGGTCAACAACCTCGTCACCTACGTCTGGCGCATCGTCACACACCGTCCATGAAAGTGTTTCGTAAATGAACGCACCCGCTATCTGGTTCCCAAACGTCTCCCACTCATAACAACACAGGCATATTGTCTTTCGTGCCCATGATGATCTGGCAGGCGTCGTCTGCTTTGGCCACCAGGTCATTGCTAGAGCACTCGGTGGGTCCTGCGTGCTAAACAATGGCCGATCTGAAGTCACCGTCCAGACCACGCTAGGCAAAGCTGACACAGGTCAGCTCGTGCGATGCTTTGCTTTCCTCGGCTCGACCGACGTCACCCCCAACCAAATCATGGCCATGTTCGACCCCGCGTCGGTACCTACGCCAGAGAACCCTGACGTCCCGCTGTCATCTATTCATGTACTCACGTTCCAAGGACACCCTGAATTCACGCCCTCAGTCATGTCGATGATTATAGATACACGCCGGGATACTTGGCAAGGCGCTCGCCAACGACGGCGGGGATACCAGGAGATATCACCCTGAAGGGCTAGCTTGCAACGGCATTCGCAGAATAGGAAAGGCGATGTGGGGCGTAAATTTAAATTTGCAATACGACGAGAGAGGTGCGGACAGCGATTTTGCACGACGGCGGAAGAACGAGTATGGGTCATAGGCGTGGTCAGTGGTTTTGCAAGACGGCGGGAAGGGATCACAAACATCTCGGATTGGAAACACACCACGCAACAATCATGACGGTACTCACCGCCATGCACAGGGGACGGACGGTGGATTTGCAAGATGGTAGGAGTGTAATGCTGCAAGATGACGAGGGACATTTCCTGCTAGATGATTAGTAACGGGAAGTCTTGCAAACACGTTCTAGGATGGTACATGCACCCGCGGATTGTACGGGTACCATGGGGAAACTCGCAAATGGTTTCAACAATGTCAAAGCGCTGGTTTTCCGAAGAATATATACGTGGCCATGTAACTTTTCCTCGTCCCGTAGTTTAGTCTAGAGTCGTACGCACTGACTGGTTACTGCCACCGATCTTGGCTCCGGATAGATGGTCCACCCCACGGGCCCGTCGTTTCTGTTCGTAGGTCCTTTTGTCGAGTCCATCCGTTCGCATCAGGGGTAGAAGGGGAAAGTCATGCTTCCGACGTCCGAGATTGAAAACGAGGTTCATTTCGATGAACCTCGTGCTTCAAGCTTCCACACCACATGAACGCAAGTGTTGAGTAAGAGCGAATGATGAAGCCTCCTATTTTTTTCGTTCTTTTTGGTGAAGTTGGAATGGATTCGGGTATAATACCGGGCCGGCTGTGTGATAGACATGTAGCCCCTATCAGATCCAAAGACTCACCAGCCCACCGGGCACCCTGGACCAACACGCGGGGGGGACCGCTACAAGGTGTTCGTGTACCCGACAAAGAAGTGAATTGAAGGATAAGTTGGACCGCCAAACAGATGCCTACTCGACCGCCGACGAACTCCTAGTATCAATCTACCCACGCCACAGCACTGGTTGAACACGAGTTTCTCTGTCCCCTCAAGGGTCCAGCAAAAGAGGCTTAACGGGAGCCAAGTGACTAGACAATAAGTTCTACGTGGTCCCGGTGGCACCGCTTCCAACGCATCTTGAGACACGGTGGCGTACTTATTCCCTCTCTGAATCCCTTTATGACATAATGACGTACATTCTCACCCTCACTGGTTAGATAGATGCGCATATTCTCACGAGAGAACTTTTGACTTGTCGTCTTGCACCCCAGAGATTTACATACATGGATGCATGAGTGCATGCTTGCACAGGCATGTGAGCGCTTACCCTTGCCCACCCTCGAGTCGCCGTTTCTGCGCGTTACGAGGTTAATACTACATATCCCAACTGTTGTTATTGGAGCAAGATCAGTGGCGGTACGTCGACGTTTCAACTTTCGTCTCGCTTGACCGTATCAGGTAATTTCAATAATTTAATTTTGAGACCACCTCCGACGGACCGACGGACGCTGAGTGGTTTGCAAGAACGGTTTACTTACTTATGACTAACTTGGACGATTATATCATATCACGCTTTCCCACCTCACATTGTAACCGAGCTCAAATCACCTCTAGTGTCATGATATCGCTTGACAGAAAAAAAAGAAACTGGGGTGAAGATGCGGCTCCCTTGCATGTGTGCAAGGAAGTCTCTAAAATTTATAAATTGAAACAGACGACTCGGAGTTGTAGCGTAACTTATCAAGAAGCTGCTGAGAGGGCATACGATGTCGTTAATGTTGTTGATGCTTGCGAATTCACGGGACTCGGACTGTGAGAGTTGCCACCGAGTGACTGAGTGTGCATGCGGATTCTACATTCGTATGTAGGCCCAGTGACTGACTTCTTCACCGGAACCATGCGGCTTTCGAAGAACAACAGGCATTCTCTCTACTTCCAAACCCGTTCCATTCACCTTGGTAGGCTTTCACTCTATTCGTCGACTCATCGGTCGTAAGTCCCGCGAGCTACGCCACTGAATCTCTTCCGGCCAAAACTTATCCTCCAGCTCAGTCTCCCTCCAAACCATCTCAACTTCACATACGGCAACCAAAAATGTCAACGACTATGCAAACGACGAACTTTGATCTCGACCGTGAATTCAACGTGCGGCCGCGAGGTAGCCATGGTGATTTGCTTACTACTATACCATCTTTGAGTTAGACCTTGACACTGAAGAGCGACCTCCAGGTCGGGATAGGCCTTTACCTCCCCCTATCAATGGGGTTTGCGAAGCTGGCAGCGTACACGACACATGTATATCCGGATTAGCACACCAGGTGAGATCCGACTGTTCAAAGACGTGTGGTACAACCCGGCTGAAGAAACACTCGAGGTACCTACCTGCCAGGAAGAGGCTACGATCCAACTGGAAGCTGCACATGCTCGTAGCAAAGTCAGGCAGGCGGAACGCCTCCTTGCATCGCGCATGGCTGAAGAATGTGAAATTCTTGGGCGGCTCTATCGCTTCCACGCTGATCTCGCAGAAAAGCAACTCGATGCTGCAGACGAGGGAATCGGCACTGTCCGAGACACTATACGCCAGAGTGGTCTTCAGATCGTGTCATGGACCCCTCGTTCACCAAGCAAGTCTTCACAGTCTGGGTGGATGGGCAAGCGCAAGTTGTCAGATCCTCATTAGAAGTTGTGACCACATTTCACTCGGCCACGAAGTATCATATGTACACTGCAAATTTTTGGCAAGTTGAATATATGTTTCATAATATATTGTTCAAGTTCCCCCTTGAGGTGATGGTCACAAACTGTTACTGTGACTGGCTTCGGCGTTGACTTATACAGTATAGTTGTGGCTCTGACTGAACCGACAGGAAATCCTAAGACGAGTACACACCTGCCCTTTTTCAGCATCACCGCTCACGATTTCTTCCCCTCGTACCTCGATTCCTCGAACAGCTACCTACCAGTTGATGCTCTCCGTTCCAACGACCCAATGCCTCCGTGAGTCTGTGTGGTATCTTTAGGAAACCGACTCGACGCCCACCTATTCTACCTGCAGGGGCTGGCAGACGCCTTCCGAGACGCCATATGGCATTGGACTGTCGGACACACCACCGCTCCGCAGGCCCCACGAGGTCGATGAGTTGGCTGCAAAACGACCACGGTACGACACGAACATGAGCCTCGACTCTTTCCACGCAAAGTACACCTTGGAGGACGATGCGAGCTTCACGCAGATCATGCACGAGGAAAACAGGCTGCGGCGGGAGAGGGGGGCTAGGCTTGGGAGGTACAGAGGAGGGTGGAGGGACAGCGAGACAAGACGTTGGAAGCGAGGGAGAGGAGAGGATGTTCTCAGGCTGATCGAGGCACCGACGATTGCTGGGCTGATCGCGGCGGGGTGATCGCGGCGGGGGGGGGGAGGGAGAACCCCAAGTAGACAACACTGCGACAGGTGACGAAAAACATTTCCTTCCTATAGATCCGAAATTCCCTCATGTTCTCTCCAGACACCGATGTATAAACCTGACGTGGTACCAAGAGTGGTCAAGCATATCAACACACGGCTACCCGAACAAGATGATGCAGGAAAAACACAAAAGCCCCTCCAAGTCCTACCCAGAGTCGAATGCTAGATACTGCCATTGAAGGACATCATGTGAGTCCATTCACGCGACATTCCTATTCTTCCACTTATTCTTCGCAGACCACCCAAAGTCGCCGACCCCGTGCAACTTCTGCTCATGTCTGTCAAGCTTGGGGCTGTTTGCAAATGAAAGGATTCTGTTCATGCAGGAGAGGTAGGTCGGATGTCCTCGATGATAATGCTACCTGCCAGAACAGTGGGTACTATTCTATGATTACCTATTTCTCGTCCAAGGTAGGTTCTTCCCCTTTATACTTTCCTTCTGTTGATATCTTTTCGACATAGGTTCTCTTTGATATCCTTCCGTTCCGTCCAGTGCCACCTCTTCTGTTTGGAGGTATCGTACATGGGCTAGTCGAGCTGGTCCCGCGTTCTGGAAGTTCATGCTCGCACTGGTACCATTCAACTTGATGGCTGTGAATGTGATTTAGGCTATTATTGTCCATTGCATTCAAGAACACGATCGTGGCGAGGGATGAATCTTCATAAGGGTGTCGACTGGGACCGCGCGGCTTGTACAGTCGAGAATGACACTGGCGAAATCAAGTCGCAATCTGTATATTTATTGTCGGCCCTGGCTCTGTGTATATATAATAGGAGCACATGAAATAGAGTCCCCGCCCACGCAGTGGAGAGGAGGGTTTTGTCGAAAGCAAAGACGAAGGAATAAAATAATGAAAATAAATTATTCGATCAGGTGACTTGTTTTAGATCTCTTGTTTGGATGCTATTGGTATAAGAACTTGAAGTAGTGCCGGCGTCCATCATATTGTACTAATCCTTCCAAGTCGTTGGGGCTCTCCGAGGCTGAGGCTGCCTTGAATATGGACGTTGATTTGTGATAACCGCTTCGTTGCAAAATTGCTACAAAGTTGGTGATCTGAGCCACAGTGTGACATTCGCGGTTGTTATTATTTTGTTATGATTCATAAATATTATTGATTTTTTGGCGGGTTATATCGATCGTTTGCAGACTTCATACACCTGGGACTTCATACACCTGGGAGTCGGGGACAGGCGCTTGCGCCGCTACGATACAGATCACCATCTAAAATTCCTACGAACGGTTGCAACTGTAATATCGCTCGTCCAAAAAAAAATCCTAGGCCTTGTCAGCATCACAACAACAAACTTACAAAGAATATTCTACGCGAGCTGCGACGCGCCAATAAAATTACACCACATGCCATCTAACTGGAAAAGATGCTGCCCTCGATGCGGCAGGTCTTTTGACAGCGAAATACAAATACAACGACATCTCGACCAACCACGCTCCAGATGCAACCAGTCAGATGTTCAACTCTTGGACCCAGAGGAACTCCTCCGTCACTTTAAGCACCGTCGGGTAGATGTTCCCCGGGAACCTTTCCCTCATAGAACCTTTCATGCCACTCGTCATGATGAATTGGACTCAACGGACTTGGAGACCAGCGAGGACGCCGTCTCGCACTCAGATTCTGATCCATGCACTGGCTCGGATGATGCTTTCACTACCGACTATTTTGAGGGAGCGGCGAAGGTCGTGGATAATAATGGACGAACGTTTATGAAAGCATTCAACGAGGACCAATTCACGTCTATCCGGGAACATGCAAACATTTATTACCCATTTTCTGATCGTGCGGAGTGGGAGTTGGCGGAATTCCTCCTTACTTCCAGTCTAAGCATGGTTGATATTGACCGCTTTCTTTCTTTAAAGCTGGTAAGTCACTTTCATGTCTTAATTGTTGTATGGCTGATGAAGGATATAGATCAAAGGTCTTAGTCTTTCATTCCAGACGGCGGCAAGGTTGCGCAGCCTGGCAGAAATTCTACCTGAAACGTCTCTATGGAAATGTCGCACCATCGATACTGCCCCACACCAAAGCAAAAATGTTGTCCGGCTTTTCTATCGGGATACTTTAGACTGCCTTCAGCTTCTCTTGAGCAATCCATTGTTTGAAAACTCTATTGACTTCAGCCCTTACCGTGTATTCACCACTGCGGAACGTTTTGTCCGGGTGTACAGGGAATGGATGTCTGGTGACCATGCATGGCAGCTGCAGGTGCGCTGTCATTTCAATGGTAGCATCAGTTCTAATCTTCATATTGTTGATAGGACCAGCTCCCCGAGGGTGCATCCTTACTCGGGATAATCCTCTCGTCAGACAAGACGAACGTAACCAACCAAACTGGTGGAAAAGTTGCGCACCCCCTCCTGATGTCACTCGCAAATATCCATTCAGCGGTTCGTAGCAAAGCGTCCTCTCACGCATTCCTCCCCATTGCATTCCTCCCCATCGCCAAATTTATTCATCCTAACAAGCGAATGCAAGGACTTCTCTCGGACCGTCTATACCACCAATGTTTGGACATTGTTGTGGAACCACTCAAGATAGCAGCTCGGATTGGGGTTATGCTGTCCGATCCGGTCGGTAATAGCCGATACTGCTTCACACTGTTGGCAGGCTGCATCGTTGACACTCCCGAAGCTTGTTTAATAGCGTGTGTCCGAGGAAAAACTTCGCCAGTAACGCTCGCGGACTATACCCAGTTCGGTGATGATGCTCGCCACCCCGAGCGAACGAGAGGAATCACCCTCGCTCATATTGGATCGATCGACACTGACCCCGACGACCTGGCTGCATTCTTCAATGCATGTGCAGATTATCGTCTCAACGGAGTCCATTTACCATTTTGGCGAGACTGGTTGCTGTCGGAGCCACCCCGATTCCTTCCTCCAGAAGTTCTACACCTTTTTCACCGTTCTTGGTACGATCATGATGCGACTTGGTGCATCCACATTGTCGGCGCTGACGAAATTGATTTTCGCTTCTCGGTCCTTCAGCCGATTACGGGCCATCGTCATTTTAGCGCTGGCATCACGTCATTAAAACAAGTCACTGGAAAAATTCAACGCGATCTACAGCGGTACATGATCGCTGTGATCGCGGGCGCAGCTCCGGCGGGTGTGATTCGAGCAGTGCGTGCACTGCTCGAATTCCGCTATCTCGCACAAGCACCTACCATTAACGACGAAGTTTGCCAGGATATTACTGCCGCCTTTACAGAGTTCCATTCACACAAGCAGAATATAACCAATGCAGGTGCTCGCAGGGGGGAGAAGGGGAACGTCTTGGAACACTGGCAGATACCCAAGCTTGAAATCATGCAGAGCGTCGCACCAAGCATCCCTCTCATTGGCCCTCCAATGAACTGGACGGCGGATGTAACAGAACGTGCTCACATTGACCTTGTCAAAATTCCTGCAGCTGCCACAAATAACAATGACTACGAATCGCAGATTTGTCGGTTTCTCGATCGTGTCGAGAAGTGCCGCGCATTCTCTCTTGCATTACACTTGCGAGAAGACCAGTCACGACTCTCATCCCACCCAGGTCTATCTATGGTTCCCTCACCTTCCGATGACTATCCCGAAGGCGGTTCACAGGTATCGCCTGATTCTCATCAGAGCGAATACGAACATTCGAATCCCGCTACAGACTATTTCAAGATGTCTAGCCATCCTGGGACCTCTCGTATTTCTCCTCTGCGAACCTTCACCGACGGGCCTGTCGCTTTTCATCTTAACTACGACCCGGCAATCAGGAGCATTAACATCGATGACGTCGCACAAAACTATTCGCTCCCAGACCTGCGAGCAGCGCTTGTGCATTATATACACCGCGATCACGATGGCCACCCCCTCCGAATTGGTGGACAGAGACGGTATGGCAGCAATGAGCGCCTACCGTTCGAGACATTACAAGTCTGGCACAAGGTCCGCTTGCAGCAAAAGTCGTATCACGACAGTACAATGTCGCTCCCACCACAAACATTAAACGCACATCCACCAAAGGCAGACTGGCCCAAAGGTCGTCACGATTCTGCGTTTGTCAACGTCAGCGAGAGCTGTAAATGGCCCTGGAGTGGACTCAATGGTCAGTCTTTCCTGTCCCATCACTTTTATTCATTTGAATCTTAAAGTTGCTCTCAGGCCACGTGGTGTGCGAGATCCAACTTATTTTCCGACCCACACCCTCGCGAGGTCAGCCTGGCTCATGGTGGAGTAATAAGTTTCTCGTGTATGCCACGCGGTTTGACATACAGGGAAATGATCCGGTCACTGGCATGCAGAGCCTGAAGCGTGCGAAGCGAACTAACGATATACCTATGGGGGATGTTTTTCCACTTAATCAACTTCGAGCACTAGCTCCCATTGTCCCAAAGTTTGGCTCAGTGGCTGATGTGAGGCTTACATCTAGAACGTCATCACCCTACACTACATCCTTTTACCTCAATCATTTCTTCGATAAAGATTTGTACTATGCTATCCGTTGATCAGTGCCCGTGCGTGCACGTGCACTTATTGTTCTGCATATATAGAAATTGCGCCAGCGTCCCCTTTGTAATATTGAGAAATATTATAATATTATTTTGATGTCCCCTCACATGTCTGCCAGGTTTAACACCATCCGTACCTCCTCCAATGGTGGTGCTGCCGAACTTCGCCGAAGATCTGGTCGTCAGAGGTCACTGGCGGTTAGACTCTATGACCCACTTCCAGCGACTCGATCCTCGAGCCGTACTACATCACCACGGCCAGTGAAAGGCCATTCAGCCAACACCCTGCCTCGGTTGGCAACCAACTCGAACATTGCCAACTCTCAAGCTCCCGAAAACGACAACGACATCGAACACGCTGGCCTCCGACGCCCAGACCACCGTGGCACCCCCCCTCTGGTTGTCCCAGATGCCGAGGTTGGCAGCGAGGACCACAACCTCAAACTTGACACAGGTATATCCATTCAAATATGTATATCTTCTACTAACTTTCCGTCCTATAGCTAAGTGTGAAGATGCGATCAAAACAATACGAAGCCTGCATTCTTCAATGGTATCCCAGGTAATCTTGGACTCATACGTGTTCGTCGAAGTTCCTCATGCCGTTCGAAGATGACTTTGTCCGTCAACGGTCGTGAATACGCATATATTGTGCAGGCGCTAGATAAGCCGGGGGAGGACACGCAGGCGAGGTAAGTATATATTTGTATTCTTCATCGTTCCCACCGTTCCTACTAACATCTATATCCGTCTAGGCTCACCTATTTTCCAAAAGACAAAGAACTTCTCATCGCGATGCCCGACGACGTACACGAGATGGCATTTAACGAGTTCCAAGCAGAACTCCGGAACGCGATTTGCAGCATCCCCCTGCCCACCATCGACGACGAGGACGTCGTCCTGATCCGAATGTGTACCAATGTACGGGTCGAAGGGAAGACGATCGTGGGCATCCCAGATGCCCAGGTACGGATTTGCTCCGCCTCTAGCGAGCCCCGCCTCGCTCATCCACAACCCTACCTATTCCTCGAATGCGCGTTCTCACAAACCGCGAACAACGTCGATAGAAAATTGATGAAATATATTGAAAGCTTTCCGAAGACGGTCGCAGTCCTCAAAATCACCGTCAAAGAGACGCCGCATTACCATTCCCCCGACTCCCGCTCCCCCCTCGCGCAACGGCTGGCGTTCCAGGACGTCCGGTCTTGGGAAAATTGGATGCCCCAGCGAACCCCGTCAAATGCCCTAGGGCCCGTTATCACCCACGGGACCACGTGGATAAACATTTCTGCGATAGACGTCCACATTTGGGTGCGGAGCGGAGGCAACCCGATCGACCTCAAATCTAAAAATACCGACACGCAGGAGTACGCGATCGGGGTAAGTTCGAACCTTTTATTTTATTTTTGTGCGTGGTGCTAATATGAAATAGAACTTATACCCTCATCGCGACATGACGGACGTAGACACGAAGCTCACATCGGCTCTCCGGCGAATCAGGGATATCGCCGTTCGATACGCCGAAAGAACTCTCGATCCCCAGGGATTCGACTCGGATCTAAGCTCGTTCAATGACGACAACGTGGCGGATCAGACCTCCGAAATGGATTGGTCGTCCGAGTCTGATTCAGAATCAGACTCGGCTCATCGTGATGACGATGATGGTAAGTCACGTTCCTTTACTGCATACTAGTAAATTGACTACGTCTCAGACCCACACGGGCTAGCAGCCGCCCGTGCATGGTCCCCGCCGAACCCTCTGGTCAACTGGAGGCGAATCCTCAAAAGTGACATGCCCGCGGCCACTTGGAATACCGCCTACAGGCGGTATTCCGAATGGCACGGGTCCTTGCGCAAGCGCGGAGGTG
>JBBPPN010000049.1:0-22821 GCA_038091995.1 Leccinum holopus
CTACCAAAATTCTACATTCATGAGCTGCAGCATCTACAAGATATCATACTGACAAGATATACCTGATTGGTGGCAGTTGTTCTTTGACTACCAAAATTCTACATTCATGAGCTACAGTGTCTACAAGATATCATACTGACAAGATATACCTGATTGGTAGCAGTTGTTCTTTGACTACAATAATTCTATATTCATGAACTATAGTGTCTATAAAATATTGTACTGACAAGACATATCTAAATTATGGTAGTTGTTCCCAGGTACCAACATTGTATAATATGTAGCACATATAGATATATGAGCTATGCTTTCTACCAATCAATAGACCACCAGTGATGTTTTTCAATGGTGATTTATAAACTGCATGCATATCTGCAAGATGATCATTGACAAGCATATTAGACTTCTCATAACATGTAGCAAGCGATCACGCCATGATAAGGAAAGCAGAGACAAAATACACTATATTCATGTGCAAAACAGATACAAAATTCCAATAGCCAAACCAACTGAGCACAAACTAGTGACACCGCAACATCTATGTCAATTGTCTACAGTAAGTATAGCTGCAGCCTTGATTGCTGCCCGCCTCCGCCGAATTGTTGCTAATGCACTATTCTCGGATGGTAGCCGAGTACTCTCAGAAGTGGGGAAAATCTGCCTATGGAATCATTAATATACAATTGAATGTTTCATATATTCAATCATACTTACCTATTCCACCATTGTAACAGTTGCTGGACTTCATCCCGCTCATCCGGATCATCAAGAAGATCAAGGACACTGTTATAGAACCTTTCAGAGTCCGTCAGGAGGTCCGTGCGCGAGAACACTTGGGCTGATGTCAGGGCAAACCGAGCCTACAAAAAGATTACCGCCGTTGGCACATGTTCAAAAGGTGAACGAACAAGCTCACCTGTGTTGCAACATATGCAATCGAAGCTTTAGTCACGCTGTACATTCCATGGATACGAGCATTACATGAACGTGTGGCCTTGGGCTCTTCGAAGTCAACAGAACTCGGAGAAGTGAAAATATACTTGTAGGCCTGCATATGCTCATAGTCCATCTGTAAATCGCCGGTCACGTAGAAGAATACTCACCGAAACTAAAATCCCACTGCGCAACAAGCCATTCCATGGGTCTTCTGCGTCATACGCGTAGTTCGCATACAAAAGGATGGGCCACTGATCCCCAGCAACCCGGAGCTGGTTGTTGCGTAATTTCTCCTTGATGCTGCAATATATTATGCAGGGAACAGATTAAAATAACTAACATACGTACTCCGCGTTACACCAGTCATAGCCAGCCGGGCAGAGTAACGCGCCGGTGCGTTCATGGTTGAATCCTCGAACAGTTTTTGCATTACGCGGGATGTGAGGGTTGAGGGTCTGGCCTGTTGGAGTAATCCAGTCAATAATAGCGCACTTCATGCCCTTTGTGTCGTCGGCCCTAGCGCCGTTGGCACCTCGCTGGATCTGCGGGATCAATGAGCGTAAATCGTTCGTCAGGAAGTCAGGACTCACCAACTCTGCTATAGTGACGATATCTTCCTCATCAGAAGACAAAACTCGAGACTCGAGCGATGGGACTAATTTTAGCAACTCGCGAAATACACCATACTCCTTCCTTTCGCTGTACCGGATTTTAGTAGGAACGACTGTATAATATAGAGATACTCACTAATCCGAAAACGTCTCCAATTCCCTATCTTCCAGTTCGCCCATCATGGCAAGGCCGTTAGTCAATAAAGTCTGCACGCTGCAAAATGCATGAATCGCGCGTCCGAAGTGACGTCCATGATGCACCAACGGGTCTTGGACGCTCCTGCGACCTAATAAATATGGTGAAGCAACGGATCGACAACACTCACGGCCGTTTCCTCGGCCCCGTTTGCAAGGCATTGGATCGGGGTCGCTTCTCCCCCGTCGTCGAAGATTCTGGGGAGGAAGAATTCGCCATATAATAAAAGCAAAGTCAAAAGAGAGGATGAGGACCGAAGAGGGAGCTGAGGCTTAGGTATTTCGAGGCTGCCTTAAATACCATCATGAATGCGTGACACCGTTACGGTGACTAGTGGAGGACTTGGTCATGTCACTGGTCAGGGCTTGGTCACGCAGCAGCTGCATGTCACTGGTCACGCCACTCACCGAATTTATCCCGTGAAGCAGATGCTCTGACCCGCCGATGTAAGACTTTCAATTGATCATTTGAGGAAAGCCGCGACAGACGAACGGGTCCATATTCGTATAGAAACCCTGCCTGGGCTTGGTTGTCACGTAGCCATTACAAATGGGTGAGAAAGATAAAACGCACGGCAGCTAAACTAACCATCCTTGAGCCTAGACGCAAACCACACGAGGAAGCACGAGCTTTAAGTGAATGTAGTCAACATCGGACGGAGCGAAGACGCTGCAGACATGCCATGAGCCGAGGCTGTGCGATTATCATACAACGATGATTGGCGGCGCGACAATCGACAATGTCAACGAGCTTTAAGTGGCGGACACCGAGCAGGAGCATCCCCAACAGTGAGCACCCCCGCCGTGGTATAAATAAATGACGTCAACCGTCAAATGCCCGGGCACGCCTGCGAGAGTCCCAAGGCCAAACTGTCACTTAGAGTACCCTTGGTCTCGATCCGCACATCACCAAGAGCGTCCGTTATGGCAGGAAGGAAAGTGTCAGAATCGTGTTCTGGGAGACGTCCGAGTTCGTTGAGAGGGAAAACGAGACCGGAAAGTCGCAGTCGACCAGCGACCAGTGACACAGGCGGGAGATTATATAGCTCCTCGTACAGTCGACGAGACAAGGAAGGATCAGGCAACGACCGATGCAAGATCTTGATAATACTATCGATCTTGGTAGTCTCGATTGCTTGAGGAACATGCAAGGGAACGACCTGATCATAAACAGTGAGATCCAAAGGGAGGTAGCTGTGGTTACTGCCCGAGATCCCAGTCCAGGCAAGGATCGTGAAAGTGTCAGACCGCGTGAGGATGTTTTCCGAGAGACGACCGACTGCTCGCGTGCCCTCGCCATATGACCGGGAGTGCGACATCAAAGGTACCAAAATAAGGAGTATGCAATATCAACCCGTGTCGTTTCGCGCTTCGAAGCCAAGTACAACTTCTCGCGCACCCTGCTCAGCCCTGGATGAAGCGAAGCAAGGGTCTGAATACCAAAATTGGTTGCCCGTTCCATCTCGGAGAGGATGAGGGGTGATTCCTTGTGATTGAACATGTCGAGATCAAGGTATGGCTTCCGGTCTTCCGTATAGAATTGTACGACCTTCGACGCGCGACGTACTCTTGGTATGTCCACCCACGAGTGTTCCAAATACTTTTCCACAGAGCCCTTCTTCTGCAATCTAGAGTGGACACCACATGGATAATCGTGAGTGCGGCGCGACGATACCACTGAGACATGGCGACAACCGACTCTTGCTGAACTTCCTTGTCGCTCTGGTTGACGCAGCACGTATCACTCCATGCCCACCGGTAGCACCGAGACCGCACGAGCTTGCAGAAGTTGATGAGTTTGCGATTTGTGGGGGATGCAGGGAGTCCATAGATCAGGGTATGCTCGACCATTTGAAACGATGGCTCGGGTGGCTGCCACCTGTACGAGAACATGACGTATCGATAGAACTTCTCCACCTCCTGCTCGATGCGCGCATGGTCGAGCCCATCACGGATAACCATAGAAGACCGCAACTCGTTGAACATGGAGCACTCCTCGAAAGCTGCCTGTTGCATTGCCTTATCATGGAGACGACCAGTGGTAGTGTCGATGAGAATATTGGGAATGACACGAGTTGTCTGTTCGACGACTTTTCGGATCAGTGGAGTCGTGTCGAGATAACAACGCCGTATGTCTATCGCCGCAAAATCAGCTCGTCTGCGCAACATGAATGAGAACAACTTGCCCCGAGTTTGTGGGTCAGGTAATTTCTTCATCCTCGACAACATCGTCTCAAATGCTTCAAACACTTCCTTGTAACGCCCTAGGCTGTGTAATACCGCATGTTTCCTTTTGTACCCCTCGTATTCCGATGGATTGCGTTCAATATCTTGGTCGTGTCGTCAATGCCATCAACTTGAAAGCACGCGTGAGTCATCCATACCATAGTAACAGTGCTTAGTTCGTCCTCCAAGATACCCTACTCGCGCCTTGCAGCATTTCAGTATGATGTCGTTGATATTCGTTGGGTGAAGTGAGAGTGCGATCGAGTAGGATCCGATGGCCGCATCATGGTTCTTTGCATCTATTGCTGCATCGCCCTCTCTTTCCAGTATTCCGCTACGAGGTTGTCGAAAATCTGGAGAGATCTTCAGATGTGTCTCCAAGTGGCAAGTGGGGTTACTCACAGAGTTTCCCCTGCCGTTGCTCGTCGACAATGCTTGTCTCCTCCGATAGCCCATTGTCTTCGAGATCGCTTTTTTCGACCTTCAAGCACCGGATTTGCCCCTGGATGGCCAAGGACAAATTGGTAAGGACGTGATCTTATACGAGTAGCGTTACTCACATTATCGCGGGGATGTCACAAAGATCCCGCGGCGTAATTGCCTTGTCTCCAGTGGTCGCAATGTCATAGCTTGGTGAGATGGCCATGGACCGGACGGATGAAGTGGAAGTGGTGGATGACAGTCCCAATTTGTTGATGCGTCGTAGTGTCACAGTGAGATCGACGAATTTGCGGAGGCTGCCATAATTGTCAATGTGTCGTTGCATGCCAGTACGATATACGTTGCTGCAGCCGTAGATACGAACAGAGTCTTGCTTCCACGTGCCAGTAGCGATGCGTCGTCCGCTGGGAGAAACCTTTACCGTGACCACAACATAGTCGTGTTTGAATGGGCCGAGGAGTTGCTTGCCAACCGAAAACGACCAGACACTGAACGTCTTGTCATTCGATCCTGTCGCGATTTTCTTCCCATCTGCTGAAATGTCCACCGCATTCACCGCTGAGCCGTGTGCTTCGAAGTCGAACGCTTCAAAAGCAGGCGACGGAGCTGGCTCTCGAGAAACGTCCTAATCGACGACGAGGATCAGCAAAGTAGGAAGAAAAAATGAGAGTCCGGCTACGCACTACTACACGACCTCTCGACGGGCTCGTCGAGAGCAATGGCAGTCTCCACGCCCGCCTCGTCGATCTCGAGCCGAACAGAATAGAGCAACGGCGTGAAGCGCTCGGCGAGACGTAAACAAGAGAGACGCTTCGTCTGCTACACAAACGTATCAGAAACAGAGTATATGCGGATCCGGACCAACTAGACACTCACTTCGACCTTTTTGACACACGTTCCAAACGCTCAGTAGCGCCTTGGAAGCCTCTCAGTGTCCGAGAAGCAGAACCAGCGCGAGAATGTCGATGAATACGGTGTCCTTGACCACTGGCGCGATTTCGTACGTTCAGCAAGGCAGCGCTAGCGCACACAAATAAATTCAACCACGTACTCGCATCGTCGAAGCCAAATCGAACCTCAAAATGCTCGCCTTCTTCCTCTATGGTGATTTCGATTCATGTTTAGAGCCGACGGGACCCACGCGAAATGTGCGCGGTTCAAGATTGCTGCCCGAATAGCGTATCGTGTGTGTAACATATTAGTTCAGAGAATGGGTAGGGTAGATTTACTGAAGAGTCGTAAAAGAGACTCACGATCTGAATCATCTGATATGAATGACATCCAATCCAAAGCTGTAGACAGGACGGGCCAGAGATGCGAAAGACGACAAGCGGACCAGTGCATATCGACACAGTCCAAAGTCCCACATCTCTATTGACTCTACTCAGAAAGTTGGCTACGTGTGGAGCAAGGAAAATGATTCACCGCTTGGGGCCAAAACGACGAGTACAACCTACACGATATCGATATCGATGACCTTTGGATATGTCCCACGCCACGCACAACACAAGCTTACATAAACAATCAGGTTCCGCTGCCAAGTGATTAGAGATGAGTCCCGAGTACGTCGGAAAACAAAGATCGAGGGCTTGGTCCGACATTTCCCTAAGCGTGTTGCATCAAGTGGAGAGATAAGGAGCTCCGGCGGGTTAAGGCACGCATTCGCATTTAGTCCGCTCGCGATCCGTCGACTCGGAAGCACCTCGTCTACCTGCTGCATCGATTTCGTTGAGTTCGTCACCTGCATAACAGATTTCAGCAGCAACAGAAGCGCGCTGATCCGTTTTGGCGACACATAGCGTGCGGAAAGTGCAAAACAGTCCAGTCCCTTCGACGCGCTCCCTTTGACCTCACGCATCTTGGTCCTGAAGTCCTCATGCTTGCCCGACTCTCCAAACACGACCTCCGAGGCAATCCGAGAACATTTTGGACATTGCGCCCCAGTCGAGACCATCGAGCGCAGGATATAGGGTGTTCGGGTACAACGCGAAGTGGACGAAAAAGCGTCACGAAATTCATGAGCTCGGTCAAGGGAGAGTGGCGGGACAAGGGGACGAGCTTCAAACAAGACGAGATTAGACAGTATAATAAATGAAAATGAAGAAACGCAGCCAATTTCCACAATAACTTACCAACGAATTTACGTTTTTGCGCCTCGAAAATCTTTGTCTGACGCTGGCTTGGTAGTCCTCCCAGCGAGCAGAGCTCATGTTAACGGCGTTCACATAGACCACCTTCTTTCCCTCTCTACTAGGTGGCGCAGCAGAGTCCGTGTTTTCATAGTCGTAGGGAGGGACGTCCACGAAAGAGCAACGATCAAACCGCTCACACGCGTGGAACCTAGTGGCCGTAGCGTCGCGCGTACCAAGGGCGCGCAAAAAAGGATCGGAGAGATTGGAATCAACTGAATATTTATACCGGTCCAAGTGAATCTACATTGGCAAACGGGTAAGCGGTGCATATATGCAGGCGATGTGAACAAAAGAGCCAGGTAGAACAACGCATAGAACGCATACACGGACGCTTTCAGAAGGTAACGTAATGTAAACGTGAAATAGAATACCTTGCGATGGAATGCGTGTGCGATGGCCTTGAGAATGTCCTCGTATCCACGAGTCCAAGCGTTTATGAAAAAGTGTGTATCTGACGGGAACCGGGCCATGAGCTCTACGACGCCCTTAACAGCGCATTCCTACAAACCGGTGGGTGGAGGAAAGTCATCAGTCAGGAGATAGAACGGGTAACAAACGATGCATACCTTGCTAGGAACGACGAGGGGCGAAAGTAAGCAGGCGGTATCTAGGTAGATAGCCTGGAGCGTCTTCACGAGACCCGTTGCTTCTGCATGTGTACCCTCCCTGCGGGCGACAAGAATTCACAAATCCTCGAAAGAGCTTGCGAGATACGGTTGAAGGAAATGATTCCGTTGGATTGAAGAGATGAACCATGGTTCTGCCCTAAAATCGCCGGTATGAAGCACGGTACCCCGGGGGCCTTCGATGAGGAACCTGCTCAAAAACGGTGGAGTCAGCGTAGAAACAAGAGACGAAGGAAAAGAATAGGCACATGACGGAACTAGGGCAATGATTGGCGTCGAGGAGAGTGATCGTCAGTGTTGGAAATGTCGACTTGAGTAGGAGTGTTGAGTGGTACCGCAAGCTGCTAGACGCATTAGTATTATCGAGCGGGAAAGGGCGTAAATCGTACCAACAGGTCCTTGGAGTGGGCGGTGAACTTCTCGCCGTTGGGCGCCACGTACGGGTCGACCTTGAGATGACCAAATGTCTTTGTTCTCTCTGCACGGTACTGATGGTCGTATAACGAGCGCTCTGCGTACGACTCATAACGAAGCAAAATTTCCTTCGTATCTTGTGAGCATATTACGCGGTACCCAAATGACTTTGAGGCTAGGCCGGCGAGGTGGTCGGAGTGTGCGTGCGTCAAGAGATGAAGAGGTGGTCTGTGGTACGGAGGAGGCAGGTCGTCGAGGGTGTCTGTTAAATCATCGACACGGATTGGATATGGAAGTGCAAACGAGTGGTAGGGTGTTCCAGGAGGCATGGATGGCACAAGCACAGGGGTTAGTGAGAGAAACAAAGCGGGGCGGTAAATCCCGAGCGGCGAGCGCGTACACGATCGCACGTGATACAACACGTGACTCATTACTAGACGCGAGTTGTATTACCCAGGTCATAGTTTCAATATTGAACGTTGACTGAAAATCCACTGAATCTCATTTCCCAGGATGAATCACTAGCCTTGTGATTTATTTCAAGCCTGCAGCAACCGGCGTGGCGTCGCCGCCAGATCATGTTCTTATCGTGATTCGACTATGACTTCTAGCTGTTCCTCTCCCTCGCATCCCCGGTCTTTGAAACCCTCTTTAAAATCCCTCAGCCAGAGGAACCCAGCGATGACCAAGAGGTCAAAGATGGTCTTTGTGTCATTTCCCTCACGGAGGACAACAAAACCCTCGACACCCTCCTTCGCTTCTGCTACCCATGTACCCTGGCAGAGGACCCTCGTCTGGAGGTCTTAAATGATATTGTTGATGTCCTCGAAGCCGCCAGAAAATATTCTCTCGACGCCATGAAGAAAAAAGCTCGCCAGGCAATAGATCTGCTTCGCGATCGGACCCAGAGTATTGATGGCCTCCGCGACGAGCAAATGGTCGATCGACGCAGTCGAAATGATGTAATGTTCGACCAGCGGCACGAAAATATCCATCAGAGTTTTGCCTCGCAGATATCCCTTTTCGCACTGCTCGCCAAGCCGCCGAAGCGCTCTCGTCCGTCGGTGGATCTGGACGTGGTGGATGTTGCTTAAGAAACTGGCTTCGTCGTCAGCGCCTGCCAACAAGGGTTGCATCTCCTAAAGCGACGCAATGCGTTTGCATTTGAGCACGGCGTATGCGATGACGCCCAAGGCTTCGGCGCGGACGAGCTCCGTCTTTGATCGCAGTGCGTTCTTGAGCTCGGGAAGGACGTTGCGCATAAGAATAAGCTCGGATTCAGCTACAGATGGAGCGTCGGAAGTTACGACATCAACGAAACGACGTAGAGTGAACGCAGCATTATTACGAATCGCGAGCTCTTCCGGGTCTTGAACGAAATGCAGTGCGTTGTGCAAAACCGGCAACCAGTCGCGAGGACAGAGAGTAATGTAGCGCTCCTCGTTGAGCGCCGCGAAGGCCGCGAGTCGACGATCAAAATTGGGTTCGTTCATCCGTTTCGTAGAACATGCGTTGAGCGACTCTAATAAGGACGCGAGATCTTTGAGACTCGGGTGGACAATCGCTAGTTGGTTGAACGTCGATGTGAGCGCGCTCCGAGCGCCGCTTGCACGGAATGCAAGGAATAAGTGGGAAAGCAGCTCGTACACTCTTCCGAAGGTGGGTGACGCTGGGTCCGACAACTCGGGTACAAGCGTAAACAAGTTATTCAGGATCGTCAGCAGGTTGACCTTGCTTTTTTCGGGGACCACTTTCCATGGCTTGCGCAACAACGGTGCGAACAAGCCAATTAGGACGGACGCCTGCGCAGGGTCGGTGATATGGTGTGCCACTTGTGACAACACGCTGATCTGCCGCTGGGAGAGGACTGGACAAGTGTTGGTCGCCCTTGGTTCGTTCGACAAGTATCGTGAGATTCCGAAGTAAGGTCGAGAGATGTGGCTTCACGATGCGCTCTCTGATCGTCTCATCATCGGAGAAGGCGAGCAAATGGTCGACGATATCAAAGACGTGGTTTAGAACGGTAGGCTTGACATTGGCGGCGATCAAGCAATCCAAAACCTTGGGCAAAACACGATCATCGTAGTCCACCAGATATAGGGCATACTCGGGTTGGGACGCCCACAGATAGTATACATCGAGCAACGCTGAGGGCGCTTGCGTGTTCTCTTGGTCGAAGAGGGAAAGTCGTGGTGCAATGATAGCGTCAAAGGAGGCTTGAAGGTAACACGAGTAGTCAAAAGAGACCGGAATGCGGAAAAAGTCTGCCAACCGCCTGAACGCAAGTTGTCGAATAGAACGTGTTGCCTTCATCATTGAACCCTCATCAACGTTTTCATGGTCTTCGTCGTCAACATCTTCTCCATCCCGTTCTTCTTTTTCCTCTTGTGCCTCGCTAGCTCTGCCCATATCTGACAACTCGGTCTGCTTTGACCCTTTCAGTCGAGCCTGCGCGGACGCGGCGAGGCTCAGGGTAGTTCCCAGAAGAGCAGGCCAGTGCGACACCACCCTTGACCCGAGATGCTTCAGCACTTCGCACAGCAGATTCAAAAACCCGACCTGCTGCTTTGGAGACACGCTTCCCGGCACCTCCACCAACGCAAATTCTTCACCATCATCTCGCCACGTCCGACTGCTTGACCCCATCGGTTTCAGCATCAGGTCAACGAGAAGTACGAGCTCGTCCTCTGAATACGCTCCGAGCGCGCTGAGCACCGCAGCTCTCCTGTCTCTTCCTCTCGACTGCCCCTTCCTCTCAAGCATGATGCCAAAGAGTAAACGAACAGTTACATCCACAACCATTGGTCGGTCGGAGGAATCCAAGGAAGTCAAATCGAGATGCGCTAGCTGATCCCGCCATAGTGTGTCATCCAAGAAACGACGAAGCATCTCTTCATACCTTAGGAGGTTGGGAGGCTTGTACGTAAACACGCAGCTGAGCGCCATTGTTTGTAGCGTCCGATCGGGGTGGGATAAAAAGGTGTGGTACAGGCCAAAGAGAGTCGCTGTGGAATGAAGCGCCTTGGGGTTGGTGAACTTGCTGAATAAAGTGAGCCACGCATTCATTTTGGGGCGGGGGAGACGCGAAACGGCGTCGTCATTGGCCGCCATTGACAGGAAGTAGGGAACGAGCTCGCGGCTGTGCTTCTCTGCAAGGGATGGGCATTGACCGAGCGTCGACAGCAACTGCACCTCGAACGAACCCGAATCGAATCGGTCAGAAGGGATTTGGTCCTATTGGAAGTACGAGAATAAGCTTAATCAAATTTAAAAGGTTTTTCTGGAAGATTGGGGACTCACCAGGATGATGGCTTTCTGGACATGGTCTTCATCTAGCCATCTCGAAACCACACTCCTAATGTTGTGCGCGGCGCCATCTCTCCATGTCCGTTCTTCTTCCCAAACATCGTTGTTCACCTCTTGCCGGGCACCCTTACTCAACCATTCTGGAAGCTCGTGATCCTTCATTTTTCCGACCGCCTGCAGCTCATCAAAGAGGCATGTCCAAACAGTATCTCCGAACTGCTTTGCTAAGGACGAGAGTGCCTCTGTTGCCGGCGACCACAGTGGTCGCAGATTGACCTTCAGTTGAGCTGTACAGTGACGTTCAAGCCAGGGTCGAACGAAAGCGAGACAAAAACGCACAGGTCAACCATCTGATACAAAGGTCAGTGGCTAGCGCTTCGTCACCTTTGATCACCTGTCCGATGCGACCGATTCGCAACACGCGTTCGCGCACTCCCTGCAGATCTAGGGAAACCTCCTCTCCCTGCGAACACCGCTTCAGTGCGTCTTGCTCTCCCGGCGACGATTTCACCGATTTCAAGGCTAGAAGCTTGAGCGCGCTAAGTCGCAATGATCGCGAATGCGAGACGATGCACGTTCGCAAGTGCAAGTACAATTCTGAGAATGTCAAAACGTCGGGCGTCAGTGAACTGGAGAAAATTACTGTGAGCATGTATCTCCACGTGGAACGAGCTTTCATCTTACTTTGATTGTGTGAGACTGACTAAACCGCTAAGGGCACACTGAGACCAGGACCAGCGCTGCACCACTGTCCTAGTCCACCCCACCAAATCGGCCTGATCTTTCCATGACACGTTCTTCGATCCTGCAAGAGTACGCATACGACAAAACCCAGGCTGCGTTTACAGGGGATGTGTTCCATGAACCCTCTGGGTTGGGTGCATCGACCTACCAATAAAACCGGCATCTTCTCGACGTGTGCCGATAGCGACAAAAGGCTATGCAACTCGTCTACACGGTCCGGAACAAGTAGATAGCCGCTCGCAAAGCCAATTGTCGATGGTAGATCTCCAGACGATGTCCACCTCCCCAAGTTTATCGTGGTGTTTGAGGCTTGCAAATAAGCGCAACGTTTGTTTCGGCTCTGCTACAAGGAGATCACGAGTGGATCTAATCAAGGCAGGAAGAGCAACCATTTTCCATCCACCCCAGGATAGCTCAGCGAGCGCACCCAGGAGTGAAACCCCAAACTTGGGCACTTTGAGAGCTTCCGTTATGAACGCACGGTCAGCGTTTGTAGCGATGGATGTGTCTCCTGCTGTAAGGAGGGCGGCGAAGAATTCCAGGAGAGCCGTCTCGATTGGATGGCAAACTTGGATATTCGGCAGCGCAGAAGCTAATTGCAACAGTTGCGGAGCTTTGAAACAGACTTACTAGTAAAGGGAGGAGGCGACAGAAGGTAGCAACTCACAAGATAACCGAGATCCCTGGCGTACGCTGCAGACGACACTGATCAACTTCAGTATACGATGGAAGCGCCTGCATTATCTGATGGACATTCGTCAACGGCAGCTGAAAAACGAGTTGAGAGAATCTCGACAATGGCGGAAAACTGTTCGGCACCCTTGCAGTGGTGAATGATTGAGGTAAGAACCCGGCGTAGAAGTGTGTACAGTAAATCTGGGTTTTCGCAATTCAAATACTATTGAAGGTGAAGTCGTGTGGAGGGTCGAGGAGACGGACTGGATAGCAGGGGAAGGGTGATTAGTACGCTGGAAACCTGGAATGAAAAACATGCTAACTTTGCAAGCAAACACAAACGCCCAAGCACCAGCAGCATCTACCCCGTCAAGGTTGTAAGCCATGAGGAGAACTGCCTTTACGCGTGCAGAAGTCTTTAAACGACGTAGTACAGATGCTCAAACCTCAGCAGCAGCACGTTGCACTTCGGGACTACATCTCGGTAGTACAGCATGGAAGGAATACCACGTCTGCTGTAGAAGATCCAAGTATATAGATGGTACAAGAAGGTACTTGAAAAGCCCCATCAACGTTGCTAGTAGTGCCGTCAGCGCGGGAGCTCCATTGTTCAACGTTCAACGACCCCGGATGCGTTCCCCAAGGCGGTTGTAACGATCGTAAAAACTGGTCCCAATGTTGTCACGGTTCAACTGTTCCTTCGATCAGAGGAAACGTATACTATCGTGCAATTCGTTGCCTAGCCAATTCGCCTTGTCAGCAAGCACGACTCCAAAAAGGACCAAACCTACGGATGCGATTGGTCGATTCTCGTCTTGAACGCCAAACCCCCATAAATGGCATCCAGACCGCGCTGCATCATGCTCTACCTCCCGTCCTCCCGTCTCTATGAACCTCGGCAAATGACGCAGCAGCTCCTCGTCGCTCTCAAGAAGATCCATCGCGTTAAACGACGTGACAAACTCGCCCCTTGGCTTGGCAAGGTACCCAACCGCTCCGAGTTCAACGCGCTGTCGGAGTCCACAGAGCAAGCCTATCACTGAAGAACCGAGTGACTCAATCGTCGATATCCTACACAGCTCTGAGAGCCACTCACCTAAACTACCAGAAGACACAGCACCGGGACACACGCCCGCGGACACGGTCCCGCCCGAGCAACTGGTGTCCAAGGACAACTGAGACGAGCATCACGACGGAAGTGTTCGAGAAGGTGGAGATGGAAGAGAAACTCGAGTCGTCCGAGGTGCAACAGACATCCGAGAGCCTCGATGTCAGCGAGACGGCTACCAAGGTCGAGGATACGACAATGATCAGTTCGACGACAGCTACGGAGACGATGGCGGCGGTTGGTCGTTCCCCTCGCCGCCGTCCTCTTTTTCGGGCGGTCTGAGCCTCAACACGTCGTTTGCAGGGTTTGAGTCTTGGTGCGGCCATGGGTGGGGGCTCGGGGTCCGTCTTTGGGCTCGGCAGCGGGGATGCGGACGCGCAGAAGGAGATCGAGTTGGACGCGTTAAAACAAGAGGGGACGACCGGTGGGGACTGGGGCGGTACAGGCAGAGGTGTGGACTGGGGTTTGGAGGGGGATGCGGCGCTGGGTCAAGAGCAGTCGCAGCCGCCGGTGGATCCGGGCGGTACTGACGGATGGGGGGACAGCACAGCGGGCGAGACCGAGGAAAAGCTGTTCTTCGTGGCCAAACGTTGCAATAGAAGGACTCGGAAACCATGAACAATTTCGGATACAATCAGCTGCCAGTGCCACTTGTTCGAACGGCATAGTATTACTTTGGACGGCAAACTAAATAAGTTGACAATTCAAGCTCAAGCTCAAGCTCAAGGGCCTACAGAACTTGCTATTTGATTGATTCCTCTAGCTACCCGCTCGTCACTATGACGCTATCTACCTACTCAACCGGGAAATCGCTGCCAGCTGTCGTCTTCTGCAGAAAAAATAACAATAGAGATTTCATCATTCAAATTGGGAATGTTACGGTACGACAATGATTCAGCTCGATAACTTGACGCCAAATTGCAGAAAGGAGAACAGGGAAATGCTCGACGAAGCCTCCTTGACGATTAATGCATTAGATGGCCATTTCCCTAGAACGAGATAAACGACTGGTCCAGAGGTTAAGCCACAAGCTGCTCGGCGGTCCTTGAGAGTAAGAATCGCTCAAAACCTGCTAAGGACCGTATTTGACAGAGGGCTTTTCTCGAAATTTGAAAGCAGGATCATGGTGATGGTACCTGGCCCGTAGATGTAATGCTGTTCGCTTCCCGGCTAAGTACGGGCGACGGCGTCGGAGAGGGTGAAGATCTGAGGGCGAAAGAAAGCGATGGTACTTACTAGCGAGGTGGCGACTGCCAATCATTTTTCCTACGAGTCAATTGGGGACAGCTTGTTTTGGTTTAGCTCAGGTCTCTGCCGTACTACGAACCCGTAACTTGGTTCGCTTACCGATGGTGAAACCGCGTGTAAACAATTTCAACACCTCGTCGGCCCGTTGCCCAATCATAGCTCTCGAATTCGAACCAAAAAAAGGAATTAGGGTCTTTTATATAACAGATAAGTACTTCTCACAGTCCTATGATGTTACATGTCACGGGCGCAAGGCGTGACGTTCTCTGAAGAACCCACGTTACCGTCTAACGTCCATCGGCTCAAGTTTTCAAGATCGCCGCCATGTCAGCATCTGTTGAAAAACGGTCCAAACACTATAACACGTCATTAAGCCCGCTTGAGAAATCTGATGTGCTGCTAGGCACCCCTACGAAGAAAGAAACATTCCGTCAACTTCCACGGATTGTGTACCAAAGTCACAGTCCGCCTAGTGATGTGATTCAAGATCCCTCCCCTGAGTGCTTCAAGCGTGCCAGTGTTGCTAGCTATAGCAATGCTCTAATGGATGGCATCAAAATTTTGGTGAGACTCTTGAAATGTTAATTTAGATCCTTAGGCTGAGAATTCATCAGCAACTTCCGACTTCTACTACCCCTCCTCCAGAATATCTAAGGAAGATGTTCTCCGATGCATCGAGGATGAAGAATACTTGTCTCCTGGGTCTAGCTGAAGCTGAGCGACGATGCCAGAAATGGGAGGAGGCCTTGCGTCAGATTCTTGGGGAAGCAGAAGTTCGGAAGATCTCTTCAGCAAATGATGTTGTAGGCGCTGATGATGCGGATACTATGAAAGGGCGATACATTGCTGCCGTTGGACGTATCCGGATGCACGACTATTGTCGTTCCCGCGAGCTGCAGTAACCACATATTGCGGTTCTGCCCCATGATCCAGTGAGTTCGTTTACCCTCTGTGACTTACAATGCCAAGCTGATTAGCGTGTAGCAGCATATCACATTTTTGTACGAACCTTGCGCTGCCTTCCCCTTTCTCGTCCAATCCTGGAAGCCTTTCATGTGATGTACTGAGCGTAGCCGACAAAGCATGTATTCTCTTCTATTTGTTATGTATTGCCCGATTGCGAGGCAACTTATGTACGCTTGATAGATTTTTCCTTCACAGTTTCAAGCAAGCGACAATGTGATGATTTTGTCTTGTCATGGTCAATAGTTTGTGTGTCGTTCTGCATTTGCGGCGAGTTGATTATTGCTTCGATTTGCCGTTCTCGATGATCCACTACAGTCTACTACAGGTGTGATTGTGACTGTCACATTTGGAGCCGTGTGACCCACTGTGACCCCTGTGACAACTGACAACTCGTGCGGTAGTACGATCAATATTATATTGGCTCTAGCAAACCTACTCATCCACTCTCGAGAAGAACTGAAATGGCCACTATCGATGGCATGGCTTTCACACAAACATGTGTGTGTGGCCGATCGTACACCGACATAGGAGCTTTCACCCGCCATGAGAAGGGATGCCGCAAAGGCATGAAACGACTTTCTAGTGCGCTTGCCAAGGCAAAGGAAATATATCACGCCAAAAAAGCCCGACGTAGAGGCCCAAGCCAGGTTTCTTTTGCCGTCAGTGAACTTGCAAATGGCTTCTCTCTCGCGACTGGTGCCTCCGACTCCCTTCAAGACTTGACTTCATCTGATCTACAGCGGGTGAGAACAGTCTTTCCCATTCGGACTGGATGAATTCTTTTCTTCTAGACGGCATTACCGCAGCAGAGACGTACAGGTAACCAGTTACCCTTAGCGCAACAACGGCATAATCGCAGACAGTCCTTACCTTTCCCGGACGTCCTTCCGGAGCGCCTACCGTCTCCTGCTGAGTTTTCCTCGAACCCCCCCCCAACTTCTTCTGAACAAGACGGAAGTGTGCCGTTGTCATCATCCCAAATCCCTTCTTCCGTTTCCTTAAAGCGGTTCGCTCGGTCTCTCTACACTTCGTGCAAGCTACTCAAAACTCGGATAAGTAAGGTTGGGCTTTACCGCGTATACAACACGGACTCCCATCCTCTCTACGACCCAGAAGATCCGTATTCGGTCGAGAACCCGCATTCAGCACGTATCAACGAACCCTCTCGTTTGCGGGCCCCAAATGAAGTTTCAGAGAATCTGTACTACCCTTACCCCAACGAGAGCTCAATGCTTCTCGGGGATTGGTATTGGAATCAAGGGGCTCAGCAGTCCCAGGAGAGTTTCAGGCGACTGCTCGAGATCATCGGAGACTCCACTTTCGAACCATTGGCCGTGTCTCAGACCGCATGGGGGGCCATCAACTCGCAACTCGGACATAATCAGTTCGATGGAAACATTCCGGAGTGGCTGGACGAGGACAACGGCTGGAAATGCTCCTCCGTTACGATCTCAGTGCCTTTCCACAGTCGATCGAAGAACCCGGGGCCAAAGGACTACACGGTCAATGGTTTTTATCATCGCCCCCTGCTCTCCATCATCAAGGAGAAGATCACGGATCCGATTCATGCACCCCTCTTCCATTTAGAGCCGTACGAGCTGCGATGGCACCCGCCACACCGGGACAATGATGTTAGGGTTTATGGTGAATTATATACATCTACAGCATTTCTGGAAGCGAATCAAGCGCTGCAAAATGCTCCAGCAGAAGCTGGGTGCGATCTACCTCGCATTGTCGTGGCGCTCATGCTTTGGTCCGACGCGACCCATCTGACTGCGTTCGGAGATGTCAAGTTGTGGCCGCTCTACTTATATTTCGGCAACGAGTCAAAGTACCGTAGGTGCCATCCATCCAATGGGCTTTGTTCCCATGCTGCGTACTTCCAAGTGGTGCGTCTGCGCAGTTTCCCTTCTAAATTGATCTCATTCTTCCTCTAGTTACCGGATGAATTCAAAGATTTTCTAGCTAAGCATCTGGGTGATAAGGCCGCGAGTGAAGCTCTCCGTACCCACTGCCAGCGGGAACTTTTCCACGCGCAGTGGAAAATACTACTCGACGAAGAGTTCTTAGAGGCATATCACCACGGAATTGTCATTCTATGTTGCGATGGCATCAAGCGACGTTTTTATCCTCGTATCTTCACTTATTCTGCAGATTATCCTGAAAAGTCTGTTTTGTCCCACATCCGTTGAATTATCTACTGACATCACGTTGGATTTGTCTAGGGTGTTGATCTCATGTATACGGAACCTCGGAGCATGCCCCTGTCCAAGATGCACTGTTCCCATGGAAAGTGTTCCTAAGATGGGCAGCCAAATGGATATGTCTGAACGACTGATATTGGCCCGGGTTAACGATGATGACCGGCGGGACAAAATTCTCAAGGCACGAAGTTTCATTTACGAAAAAAACTACGCCGTCACCTCTTCACATGTTCAAATCCTTCTCAAGGACGAGTCGCTCATTCCCACTCTGGTAGGTTTGGATCCAACTGATCTTATTCCTTTCTTGCTGAGGACTGTAGGATGCCTTTTCAGAGAGACTGCGCTTTCACGGCTTCAATGTATTTATGATGCTTGTAGTCGATCTACTACATGAATTCGAGCTTGGCGTATGGAAGGCTCTTTTGATCCACCTTCTACGTATGCTCGAGAGCTCTAAAGGCAACAAATTGTGCGAGGTCGATCGAAGGAAAGTTGCAACTCTCATACTCGTTTATTGCTTATCAACTATCATACCCATCGCGTACAGATATCGCCAGGTTCCTACATTCGGAAGGGATACAATCCGACGCTTTTCGAAGAACGCATCTGAGATGAAAAGAATCGCGGCACACGATTATGAAGATCTTCTCCAGGTGCACAGCACTTCAGTGCTTATTATTTAAGACCTTTGACTGAATTCTGTTTCACAGTGCGCCCTCCCTGTGTTTGAGGGCTTGTTTCCAGACCCTCATAATACAGTTGTGCTTCGGCTTCTCTTCCTACTCTGTAATTGGCACGGACTCGCAAAAATGCGGTTGCACACTGAGGAAACCCTCTGTATGATGGATTCTGTCACCCAGTCTCTTGGGGATGCCATACGCTCTTTTGTGGCTGATACGTGCCCCGCATTTGACACCAGAGAGCTCAAATGTGAGGCTGAAGGACGACGACGTCGCGAGGCTCGTGCTCGCTCTCGGAACGAGGGTAGAAGCCCCGCCACCGTATCGGCGCGCAGATCAAAAACCCTCAATCTCCGTACGTACAAGCTCCACGCGCTCGGTGACTACACGGCCTCTATCAGGATGTATGGAACTACGGATTCCTACTCGACACAAACGGTAAGTAGCCATCATTGCATGCGTCGAGTAAGCCCTGACTCTCCTCAGGGAGAGAGGGAACATAGAGTTGGGAAAGGCAGATATAGTCGCACTAGCAAAAAGAACTTCGTTCGTCAGTTGACTCGGATAGAGCGGCGACAAACAAGAATTCGCCGTGTTCGCCAATCCGGAGCCAGCAACGGTTTACTGCCAGTGGAATCTGTACCAAACGTGCCAGACGAACCCTTCAATATCGGCAAATCGCAACACATCCCAATTGATCTTGATTGTTTCCTGCATAAGCACGCAGGCGATCCGGCCATAGCGGTATGGTCAGAGTTGCTGTCTCGTTTCGACCCTGATTGAATCAAGCGACAGGACTTCATTCCAAAATTGAAGCGGCACCTCCTTCCTCGTGTCAAGTCAATCCACTCGGATGCCTCCGAACTGAGTGATGTTGGCCGAGTGTTCCCGGGCCTAGATAACGACTACAACGTATCTCAAGCCTCGCCTGATCAAGTATTGTTCAAAAGTGGTCGAATCTACGAGCATAAGATCATACGCATAAACTACACTATGTATGATGTTCGTCGCGGGCAGGACACCTTGAACCCAAATTCTGACCACCGCGATATCATGATGTTGGCTAGAGGATCCACGGAAGGCTCGGAAACTCCGCATCATTTCTGTTATGCTCGTATCATCGGCATCTTTCACGCAAACGTCCAGTACATCGGCCCGGGGGCCAAAGACTATAACACTCGACGGCTCGACTTCTTACATATCCGATGGTTCGAACTAGTCCCATCCGATCCCCAACTTGGCGAGCTCGCATTGGATATGTTACGCTTCGTTCCCACGAGCAACCGGGATGCATTTGGATTTGTTGATCCCGCAGAGGTCTTAAGAGGCTGTCATATTATCCCCGCCTTTGCAAAAGGGCGGTTACATCCCGACAGCAATACGTCATCGTCTTACTTGGTGAAGGACTCTGATGACTGGAGAAATTACTATGTTAACAGGTACAGTGTATATTACATTCGTGTCGTATCGCTCTATACTGATGCTACGGCGCGCAGATTCGTAGATCGCGACATGTTAATGAGATTCCAATGGGGATTCGGAGTTGGCCACGCCTACTCTCATCTTCGGGACCCCCAGGTAGACAAGGTGGAGTCAACGCAAGACTGTTCACATATTGCCGCATCGCCTGCAGACTACCTGCCTGCCATTTCTGGAACGTCACGTTCTCCGATCGACGAATTTGATGATCTTGAAGACAACTTCTCAATTTCTGGTCTGGAATGGGAACTACCAGAAAAGGATTACTGTGAAGCAGAGAACGGATCCAGTGACATGGATGAAACTATGGATGACACTTATCCTCCATCTCCGGATGAGTTCAACGACCTTGATCCCTGTCTCTCGCTCGTAGATCTGGATGCTCTTACCTGGGAGATGTCTGAGGATGAAGATGACGGAAGTGGCGGCGGATCAGACCAGGACACGGACGCCTCCGAAATGTACGAGATGTATGGTTCCGATCGGGGTGACGGAGACTTGTAATTGGAAGGGGATGAATAAATTCTGTGTCTATAGTTTTACTAAATTGAGTGAGTGCCACCGACTGAGCACTCCCAAAAAAACTCTGCAGATGTTTCGAATACTCGATGCAACTTATGTAAGTGACCTCCATCGTGAGTGCTTCTGTGACACCACCCGAGTTACAACATTCGACTTTACATCAACGCAATCCCTTCACGAGGGCGTCGAATTACCACCAGGATCAATCATTGGAGATGGTCACGGCAGCACCTCAGATCGACAACGAGTCTCGGCGTCTCCTCGACTGCATCGCATACATTATCAAAGAGGACAATCTCTGGAGACAAGTACCGGTCGAGATCATCATCCACCACATGTTCGCGCATTAACAGTACTCCGTAATATCCACTCCTAATCAGATATTTCGTTGCCAACGAGTTCTTATACCGAAGTCTTCGACGGCACCCGGCGTTTTCAGAAGTGCATTTACCATGCAGACCTTCGAGCTACGTATGTGTTGTGAAAACTTGTTAGTGCTTGAATCCTCATATCTTTTCAGCAACAAGGCGATGTCATACATTGATTCACTCCGAGCCGTCACGTCTCGGACACCAATGTTTTACATACGGCATAGAATGTGTAGCGCCGTACGACTCTTCGCTTGCCGAGCACAAAACGAGGAAACATACAGATTCGCCACGGCCTCCGGAACTGCAGTATTACCGAATGCTTTCTCCTCTATTCTCAAGAAGGTCTGCGTCTGTGCTGCGTAACGTTCATGTAGGTTAGCTCATTGCTCATTCTTCGTTCAGGAAGTTCAGGTTTCGAAGCAGCAAGAATTTAGACAATCATTTTCCGGGGATAGTTCCTCGCATTCTAATTTGTCCACTGGCGAACGATATTCTTGCATACCGTGGAGATCTTCTCGACCCTCTTTGGATAGACAAGGAACCTGGTAAGCGCAATGATAATAAGTAGTAAATGTGCGACACTAACGATCCCCAATACAAGCCTCGTGCTTCTCCAAAATGTGCACGGTGCGTCATAACCAATACTTCTCAACTTACCGAATCATTGCAACGCGAACGATCATTTGGGAAGGCTTGTATGATCGCCTGATGTTCGACGTCGTCTTGCCGTTCAGCCTCACCGAGTTGAAAGCGCATATCAGCTTGATTGATAAGGTATTTCGTTCTCTTTTATAGATAGTAGAATACCGTTGTGTGTTCACTTACATTAATGAATCGATGAACCAGTGGGTTAACAGAAGTGCCGCTTCGATCTGTTTACAAGCTGCTCCAAAGCCTTGTCGATGTCGGCAAATTTGATCCGCATCCCACTTAAGCACTGGCATCGAGTCGGCATATCAAGCAGGCAGGTTCAAGTTCCGCGTAATGATCTGTTTGATGCATGATGCATGATTACTAGTCCTTGTCAGAATCTTCAAGATCGTCGGGGCTTTGTAGCATGCTTCATCCTCAGACTCTCACGCAGTCACTTCTTTGTGTGTATCAGCATGAATATGAATCTGCAACTGATGTTCTCGCCATTCCGACACAGCGAAGAGATAATCTCAACGCAATGATATCACACGGCGATTGCCGTTGTTTTGAGTTCAGGCTCCGGCATGGTTGACGTGGAACACATAAGTACGGAGTGTGAAACTCAGTCCGACCAACAATATTAATCATAGATTTTTTCTGTTCATTCTCAAGTCCGCGAGCTGACGTCCTGAACGATGCAGAGCTAGAAGGCATCAAGCTTGACCATGCTGATCCCACCGAAGTAACCTTCTCAGCCCAATTATATCCCTCTCATCACGCAGTCTCTTCGAACTAATCCGCTTGCTTCGAATCGCCACTGCGGAAAAACATGGAGCACCCATGCTTCGGCGCGATCTTTTCGTGCGCTGGCGCGGGGCACGGCTTTGAAACTTGCGGTATCGGTATCGAGGCGGATAGATAGGAACGCCCTCCATCTCATAGCCAACGGTGTTGATACGCATCTGCGCATGAGATGGAGCGCTAGACCGGGGCGGGGACCTGAAAGGTTGGGAACGGGACTATGGCAAGGGGTCAGTGGGTGAATGAAGCTCCGACGAATGTTGGGCGAGTACGAGTGCACAAGTGGAGGTGGCGGATGGCAAAAGGGACGATGACCGTCGCGTCGCGGTGCTGGAAGGCGGGGTGCGTAGTGCGGCGGACGCGGGAAGCATAGAGCTCCATTGCATTAAGAAAGCAGGTGTCGATGAATCGTCTGCACCAAGAAAACAAAATGTTCCGACTCG
>JBBPPN010000050.1:0-22579 GCA_038091995.1 Leccinum holopus
CGCCTGCAATCGCACACCGTTCCAGTGCATTGACATAAGTGTGTTCATCTGGATGTAATACCAGTTCACTGGACGAATCGCCCCTGCTAAAGAGGAAATCGAACGTTTCTTGCGAGTCCTCGATGCTGGCGTGGCTGTAAAACACGGACAGGAAAGCATTCAAGAGCACGGGAGTCAACTCCACGCGCGCAAACCTGCCCTCGAGCAAGCTGCTTTGATGAGGACTATACGTCTTCTCTAAGGATAACGATCTATCTTGAAGAATCCTGTCGAAAAGTGCTCGTGTTTCCGCCAAGACATCCGTCGAAGTCTGGGGCGGGAGACGGGAGAATGAAGGCACGCTCTCCACACCCCCGGCTGGCACATCAGCAAACTCGTCGGCCCCCTCGGCATCTTCAACGGACGCGCTCGAAGATACATCGTGATCACTCGATATTTCCTCTTCGGTTTTGTTCGCGGACGGTTCCCCGATTGACTCTGCGCTCCGGTCCATGAGTCGAGTAGTCTCTCTTCTGAAAGGCGGCTTGTACGAAGCATAGGTGTGAAAGACGTGTGTCATCAGCTCCGCGTCCAACACCGAGTCTTCGTTGCTTGCGCCATCGTCACTGCCTCGCACAGCTTCAGCAAGTATCCACCTAGCTTTCTTGAGGTCCCCGACGCGTTTACAACCCTCCAGCAGACCACACCACAAGCCTCTCCCGCTCATGCCCGTGATTGAATATCGGTCGCCCATCTCCCTCGCAAGCCTCATGCCCTCGCCTAGCCATTCTTGCCCAGCTCGACCACAAACCCGTATGATGGCCTCGTAAGCGCCCTTCGTTGGCTCGATCCTGTGTTCCTGCATTTCCGCCCAAAGGTCCAGGGCGCGTTCGGGCTCCGGTCGGGCAAACAACCCGCAAGCGCGAATCATCAGAGCATAGAGATGGGCATCAGGGACAGGATGGGCGACGTAACGCATGTGAGCAAAGAGATCCCAGGCTTGCGCCTGTGCTGCAGCGCGTCCAAGTCCTGGGTCGAGGGAAGGGGACGTTTGAACATTGAAAAGGGCGGATATAACTCTGGTGTATGATTTTATTGGGGAAAAGTGACCGCTAGCTTCATACTGGTGCAAAACTGCGAGTGCACTCGTCGGAAACCGTTGGGTAGTCGGAAGAGAGGAGGAACGAGGAGAGAGTGATGCATTGACGATATGAGCTTTGATATGTAGGTCCCGTTGGTGTTCGGTCGGTGGTGCTGATAATGCAATGATGACAAGAGTCGCTTGAAAAAAAGGAGACATACCAGAGGCATGAGCTATGAACGAGTCGAAATCTCGAATATTCCCCTGTTTGGCGTATTCCACAAGCAAGGCATCGACAGTCGCGCTAGGAACATCAGTTGTGTCGAGAACGGAGTCGAGAACATCGGATTGTCCTTTCAATGGTTTGGGTAGCTGTAAATCCGCACCCGTCCTGGAGGTCCACGTTGTTGAAGGTTCCACTATCATCAGGTCTTCGTATAACGCATGAAGATATTCATTGGAAAATGAAGCGACAGATACTGGCTGAGACGGCGGTGGTCGTGCGACCACCTGGTGCATTCGTCGTAATGCATGGGTATTTAGAGGTCGACATCGCAAGAGAGTCGACACCAAGTCTGAAAGTCTCGACAGAGCGGTGGTCATTCAAAGAGCTAAAGCACAGTCACAAATTACAAATTGTGCAGTATGACAACGCATTACTTCATGTGATTTTGTGACGGCCAACTACCTCCAGTCGTCCTCTTCATCTCGCTCACTACCCAACAACGTGACAGCACTCAACCTAGTCATCCGTGTTAAAACCAGATATTTTTTACTCTTCCTCTCTGTATAAAGTGAAGTTCTTCAATCTAATTCTTTAAAAAATGACCACTGACATTGCGTGATAGCATGCCTCCTAAAGCTACTGTTCCAATTTCCGCCGAAGAATCTGTCTGGCCCAACATTCAGTCGACATTGATCTTACCGACTGGAATGACGGCGACCAAAGCCTGGAGCATACACTCCATGTGCGACCTTCTCGAATTCGATGCCAATACCTCTCCAGTCAAAGTCCAACTTGTGCCTCATCGCGGCATCCCTGACTACGCCAATGCCATCCCCGACGGCTCCATGGAGGCCCTTCGGCGCGCCACCGTCGGCGAGAAAGGAGAAGGAGGGAATGCGGTCATCACCAAAATAGACCGGGACATATATTTCACTTTAGTCACATATATACTCCGTTCTTATTGTAGACAACATAGACAAAAGTGAGCGTCTGTATCTAGATATACGAAAACACATTTTTCCGTTGTAAGGATGGTCGAGACGACTCAGACCCTAGATTTGTGAGGGCGTAGAGATGGCTCTTCATTGATCAACATAGTCTGATATATTACATAGATAGACTCGTTGATGTCTTATCGCGGAGATAATTGTCGCTCGACTGGAACATAAAGGTACTTTGTCGATAGACAAATTTATTCACGATATATCTAACGACATTTCGTGGTATACGATACACAGAAACTCCACTTGTTGTAATCGAATATAGTCTGAGTGATCCTTGCAATGAGACGAGGCGAGGCGAGCAAAACCGAATGGGACCACGAATCGGGCCAGATGAGACGAAACGAGGCGAGCAAAACCGAATGGGACCACCGATCGAGCCAGACGAGGTGACGAGGCGAGCATATTAGGGAAGGGAACAAGACTGAAGCCAGAAGACAAGCAAACCGCGCCAACTTGAAGAAAACACGACTGGGAGAACCAAGGGAAACGAGAGTGAAACCGGAAGGGACCAAGGATTAGGCCAGATGAGACGAGACAAGCAAACTGCGCCAAGAAAAACACGACCAAGAGAGCAAAGGATGACGGCGAGCACGGACGAGTTCTACTTGCGCGATCGTGTGTTCCTTTTCTGTACGGGAGCCGATGACTTGCCTGACTTCAAGTTCTTGGCTTTCCGCTTTGGTTGTTTCTCGATATCAGACAGCACGCTCAAATCCGTAAGTACATCCGACTCTTCATCGGAGTCGCGCCTACGCTTGCGTAGAGGAGTCTCGCGATCACATGTAACCGATGGCCCGGGATGGACTCGCGGTGGAGTAGGAGGCCGGGGAGTGCTTTCACGTATAACTGGACGGACCGGCGGAGGAGATGGAGGCGGCGGGGCTCGAGGACGAACCGGTGGTGGAGAGGGAGTCCTTTCGACGGTAACAGGGGCTCGAGGACGGACCGGCGGAGGAGAGGGAGACGGCGGGGCTCGAGGACGAACCGGCGGCGGTGGAGAGGGAGTCCTTTCAACTGTAACCGGGGCTCGAGGACGGGCCGGCGGAGGAGAGGGCGGGGTTCTACGAGAACCTGAACCACTTGCTGTTTGTGGTGTTTCAGACGTTTCAGAACGTCCATGAGAAGTGGAAGAGCCTCGCAAACGATTAGCGATTTGCCGTTTCATGACCATCGAGTCATCTTCCTCGGCGTCTTCATCATTCAGTCCGTTTAATACCCCTCTTTCATTGTCAAAAAGGAGCCTATAATCGTTCATCAGTCAAGTAGTATCAGTCGCAGGTCGTCTTACTTGTTGAAATGACCGGTCAGCGATCTAGTCCACTCTTGGTCTTCGTTCTCATCTATGAAGGCAAGCAGGCGATAGTAGAATTTTGAGAAGCTAAAAGCGCCGTCCATCTCCTTGAATTTATCGAGTGGGGATAGGGCGAAACGAGCCTAAGCACATGGATTAGCACTGAATATGGGACGAAGCAAAGCTTACATGGACAGCCGCATAGGCAAGGTGAGCGGCTTCAACATGCTTCATACCATGTATCTTGCTGTTACTCGCACGAGGTGTGCGAGAATTGCTGGTACCCAATGCGGAGGATGGCGATGTGAAGATATGACTCGTTACCTAACTGGGTATCAGATAAAACATGCGAAATGAGTTTGATACGCACCCGCTCGAGTAGATACCCTTTCAAGAATCCGGTATCAAACTCCTCTGGGGTGAAGTCCCTCCCAGCAGGTATACCCTCCCATAGAAAGGTCGGGTAGAATTGTGCGGTTACTGGGAGACGACTGTCCGAAAGTTTCTTTCGGGTTCTTGACGAAAGCCTATCAGCCAAGCAAAGAGACGAGATCAAAGTCGAGCACTCACTCAGTGACATCGTCATCAAACTCCCTCAGATAACGGATAGGGCACAGCAACCGAGCAATCTCGGGGTGATTGAAACCCATTCGTGCCTTGGTTCCCTTGGCGTCAATAGGTGGCTCGAGGTGTTTCGTGAGAGGGTATGGCGCAGCGTATTGCCCAATGCAGGGCCGCAAATGACTAACATCATCTGAGCGCGCACGATTCATATTGCGCTGCATCTAATTCACATTGCACACATCAGAAAAAATATCTGAATGTATGCGGTCACTTACATCGACAACGAGCGCATTCACTTTGTCTCGTTTGTTCTTCTCAATGAGTTCCAAGAGATACGGTGCTTGTTCCTTGAGGTAGCTGAAGATCTCGATGTATCGCTTTCTGGTCCGCTCATCTCTAATGTAAACGAGTTTGAGTGCATATATGCGTTGAGATTCATATGTAGCACTTACACCTTGCTCAAAACCTTCTCTCGTTTTCTCTGCATCTGCTCCGTGTCGTCCTGCTTCTATTCCGCGATCGCTTCTTCTTCCTCGAGCATCAAACAGACTCGGATGACTTCATCCAAATCACAGAACATATCGTATGCTCGGGGGATCCAGCGAGCAGCATGCAAGCACTGATCACGAGGACTGAGTACTCGAGAACCCTTGGATGTCCTGTGAAGATGTGTCAATACCGCAAAAGTCAATATGATTCACCATACACGTACGATTTTTTATCTTCCTTCGACTTCTTTTCCTTCTCTCTGGAGATGAAGTGAGCGACCAGTATCTAACTTACCAAGAGCCTCACTTATACTTGTCTTTAGCCTTGCTATGATTATCGCCGGCTACCTTGGTAGCACGAGGGTCATCGTATCGTTTCTTTCCGATTTTTCGAGCAGGTGGCGGGCTCGGGGATGCCACTGGCCCCGGGGATGAAGCCCGAGAACTGTTGGAACTGTTGCCGCTATCTGAATCCGAGTCACTGGACATGGTGGTGGAGGATCAGGGTCAAGAGGGGGATCAGGACGCGAGACGCGATAACGGTCAATTTCCAGAAATTATTTGTCTATGTTGTGACAATTATGTAAGTAGACCGTGCCACATTGTCGGACGGCGGCTCAGATTTTGATATGACTACAGCCTGAGATAGTAAGTGCTATTACATTACAAGTCCATTGCGATCCTAATCGTTCCAGTTACAGATCTACTTTTGCTGTATTTAGTTGTTAGATGTGCAATATATGATGCCCAACCAGTATGTGTCGGGTGAGCTGCTTGTCCGACTGATTTCTCTCAATGTCGTACCAGTGTCAAGGCTGCGATCATACATTTCAAGCTCGCAAACAGCTCTCTGCACACCGTAGGCACTGTTCTGCCTTTCAGGAACTCTACAACGAGGATTTCGGCCCAACGAAGCGACCCTCCAGCCCTCACCGTCACAATCGAGGCAAACGAGGTCGCACCCGTGAGCCTTCTCTAGTTCGCGATGAGCCACCTCAGCCTTCGAGTCCAAGTCCGTTCGCTGGGCCATCTCATGATCTTCAAGTTGCTGACAATGATGTAAGGATCTTTTTATTCAGGATCTTGTCGTGCTCATCATGGTCATAATCACAGTTTGAGATGGAACTTCCATTGAATGACCCCGGACCGCCTATCATCACGTCGCAACGCTCTGGACGCTCCATTCGCATGCCAGCTCGATTTCAAGACTTCCTTCCTGGAAGTTCGACGCACCTCGCTCATATGCCACCATCTGCGCACCAACAACGTTTGCGAGATAAATCAATCGCACCTCCTCCCGGTGCAGGGCCTTCTCGGACCTCCCCTCCCCACTCGGAAGGCTCGGAAAATGAGTCACAAACCCCCGAACAACCCTCGCTTGTTCCGTTTACTACCGAGCCGGACGACTTCGGCTTATACCGTGTCTATCACAACACACCCACGCATGTCAATCTTGATACGCTCCAATCGGTCTGCGACTCGCCAAATCTCGAATCTGGGGACACAGTAAGACCTACTCGTGGTCAAGCAGAGTCCGGGATCTCACTCCCTTCATCGGACGCAGTCGCTGCATCGCAAGCCGGCCCATTTTCCCCTTTCACCAATCCTTCTAGCGCCATGTTAATGGCTTGGCATTACTCGGGAACGAACCTTAAATCAGGAGCTGAACTAGATCGACTCGCACAAATCCAAACCCATCCCCTATACAACAAAGACGAACTCATTGGTTTCAGTCACGCACGAGAATCAAAGAAGCTCGACAAGTTCTTAGAGTCGGAGGATAATCCGTTCAAGGAGCGATACGGGTGGTCGGAGGCATCGGTTGAGATCATGCTCCCGAAGGCAGGGCATCAATTTCCAGATGATGGAGCTGTACCAAAGATGCGCATTGGCGGCATTTGGCATCGAGATGTCATCGATGTCATTACAGATACTTACAAAAGTGACGTCTCGAAGACGTTCAACACGACGCCGTTCACGCAGTACTGGAAGGCAAACAACGACTCGGATCATGTTCAAGAAGTCTTTTCGGAGGCCTATGCATCCAGAGAGATGGCCGACGCATACAAAGCGATCAACGCACTCCCTCGCCCACCTGGAGATGAGATGGAGCGCATCATCGCTCCACTCATGTTTTGGTCAGATTCGACACATCTGACCAACTTTGGTAGTGCGTCGGTGTGGCCGTTTTACCTTTTTTTTGGCAGTCAATCAAAGTACACGCGTGGCAAGCCGACATCAATGGCATGCCAACATATCGCGTACATCCCGAGTGTAAGCACGGTGTCGAGTATTATTTTCCCATGGACTAAAACCTTTACAGCTTCCAGACGACTTTCAAGATGCCTACATGCGTGCCTACCACGAACCCGCCACACAAGACGTTCTGACGCACTGCAAGCGAGAGCTCTTTCAAGCGATCTGGGACCTCATCCTGAACGACAAGTTCATGGACGCGTATGAAAACGGTATCGTGATTCAATGCGCTGATGGGAAGACGCGTCGTGTGTTTCCACGCATTTTCTCTTATTCAGCAGATTATCCGGAAAAGTGAGTTTCCGGCGGTCGCTTGGTTTGACACTAATCATATCCTTAGAATCTTATTGGCGGGGATTAGGTTCCTCGGAAGTTGTCCATGCCCTCGGTGCTTGGTATCCAAAAAGAACCTCCCACAGATGGGAATGAAACGAGATATGAAACGACGCATCAAGAAGATACGTATCGATGACATGATACGCCGACAGCGTATATCTAAAGCGCGTTATCTGATGTTCCAGAAGGGGATCGCAGTCAACGGAAGCAATGTCGAGGCGTTGTTAAAAGAGTTTTCGTATACTCCCTCGATCGTAAGTCGTCTATCTGATCCTCAACTGCGTTTTTTGACTGATTATCCGAGTCCTGTAGAATGCTTTCTCATCACGCCTACAGAAGTTTTCGATAAACTTCTTTTCTTTGTTCCTTGTCGACTTGCTTCATGAGTTCGAACTCGGAGTGTGGAAAGCGATCTTTACCCATTTGCTTCGTATCTTGTTCGCGGCGGGTGGTGACGGAATACAGAAGCTTAACGAGCGGTATGGCGATCGCTTACTAGAATTCTCGGTACTGACAAGAATCTTAGATACCGCAAAGTCCCGACTTTCGGGCGTGGTACCATTCGAAAGTTCAGTCAGAACGCGTCGGCTATGAAAAGATTGGCAGCCCGAGACTTTGAAGACTTATTACAGGTAAGTCATGATGATTCACTCTAAATTATTCTGTTAATCGTCTATTCGACAGTGTGCGATTCCCGTTTTCGAGGGCTTATTGCCCGAGCCACATAACACTCAAGTCCTGGACCTTCTCTTCGATCTTGCTGTCTGGCACGCATATGCTAAACTCCGGCTACACACCACCGACTCCTTGGAGTTCTTCGACTCGGCAACAATCTCCGTAAGTCAGGAGGTTCGAAAATTTACGAAGACAACTTGTGAGGACTACGAGACACGCGAACTTCCGCAAGAGACCGCAGCGCGGGGACGACGGACTGCAGCACGGCGTGTAAAGGACTCGGAGGGCCCCTCTGGCAATACCACACGGTTAGAGCGACTCGGAGTCCACACAAAACGAAAGGAACTCAACCTTCAAACGTACAAATATCACGCGCTTGGCGACTATCCAAGTACAATCCGGCAGTACGGAACAAGCGATAATTACACAACACAAACGGTGCAGTGTTCTCCTGCATGTTACGCCGTCTACCACTAACTTGAATGAAACCCGATAGGGAGAGTTGGCCCATCGATTGCTTAAACGACGCTACCCTCGCACGTCGAAGAACAAGTCGACTACTCTGAAAAGCATGACAAAACAAGACGAAAGGGAACGCGCCATTCGGGAAGTCTTAAAGGCTCTCGACGAACCACATGTTTCGGACACCCAAGACAAAACCATGCGCCAAGAAAGGGTAAATGGTCGTCGGAAGCGAGAGCGTGTCTCACCGGAAAAACACTACCACATGGCCGATTCACAGCGAAGCGCACTGAATCTTCAGGTATGGTTGGGTTCACTCGCCGGTGATCGAGCTATAGAGGTGAGCTTTTGTTTATATTGTCGCTAACATACTAATTCTGTCGTAGGGTTTCATGGATGGACTCAAAGATCATCTTTTGGCCCGTATCCGAGGGTGGAATGCTAACGAAACGGAAGATCCACCGACGTTCACGGACAATGAACGCGATCTGATTGTTATTTCCCAGAACTCGCTGTACGAACACAAGACCTTACAGGTGAACTATACAACTTACGACTTGCGACGCGAGCAAGACACGATAAACCCACGCACTCGAGCAGATATCATGGTGATGTCTCAAGAACACGACACAGAAATTGGTCATCCATACTGGTATGCACGGGTCGTCAAGATCTTCCATGTGAATGTTCGTTACTACGGCGAAGAAGCCCCATCACAAGAGCCCAAGCGCATGGATGTTTTGTTCGTGCGCTGGTTTGGTCGCGATCTCCGCGATTATGTTGGTGGTTTTGCAGCACGGCGTCTGCATCGCATCGGGTTCATCAACGAGAGTGACCCAGAGGCATTTGGGTTTGTCGACCCGGATGTCGTCGTCCGCGGCGTCCAGCTTATCCCTACGTTCTCATTCGGGATGACTTCAGAATACCTAGCTCGATCGTTCGTCCGACGTCAAGAGGATCAAGATGAGGATTGGGTCGGATTCTATATTAACATGTAAGTGAAGCCTCGGCGACTACTATATTATTAGCGCTACTAAGAATGCTTCTTGAAGGTTTGTCGACCGCGATATGTTCATGAGGTTCCGAGGTGGTGGAATCGGGCATACCGTCTCACGAGAGTGGGACAAAGTGCTACAAGCCGACAGACGGATCGTTAAACAAGACAAAAACGAGACATTTGAATACGGTAAAGCCTCTCGGACCAAGAAACCACGCGATGGCGAAGAAAACAGAGAAGATGACTCGGGCGACGATGGAAACAATGGAGAGGATAATTCATCCGAGTCAGATGATGGCAGCGAGGCGGGTGACTCATTGAAGGATGATGAGGAGGAGGAAGGTGATGTTGGGCCCGGTGACGAGGACGGAGACCCGGAGGACTCGGACAGGATCATTGCAGACGAGGGGGAGGAGTTAGACGAGGAGTTGTTCGCTCAAGAAGGATACGACGCCCTGTGATTGATACGATCATACTACAAGTACATGCGGGCGTTACACAATCTACTTTACACATAATCTACATAATCTCCGCAGTTCTCGACTGCTGTCACCGACGCTTGATGGGTCATGAGGGTGGAGAAACGAGCGAGTAGCTCATTAGCAGAGATGGGCTGCGGAGCCTTGCGGGGACGACGTGGAGGCCAAGGGATATCGAGGAACTTGGGTTTGGGAGGGATGGGGGGGTCCTTGACGACTCCATTGAGTACGACAGGAATCGCATCGGCATCGACTGTAAGCGTCGAGTCAGAGTCCGAGTCATCCGCATATATGCAGTCCATATCAGCGCTATATAGATATGAAAGATAGCTATTAGCCGAGATTAAAGATAACAATTGGAGTGCTTACGGAGGGAGGAGATTAAGCATGATGCTAGCCTTCCGGCTGCGAAGCTTCTCGGTATCTACATCCATACGGTCTGGGCCGGCCTTTCCTTCTTTTCTCTCGCCTTCCGAGTCGGAATCGTCCATGTAGAAGGACTGAGCGCATTTGGTAGCATCTTTGAGTCTGAGGATAATTTTCTGTAGTGTAGTGTTAGTACATTGTCACGAACGAAGGTTGAAAACATACAATTGGTCCCGGCTGGTCGGGAGTGAAGTCGAATACGTAGGTTGGCCAATTGACGAGCAGGTTGTCGACCTCGACGACGACAACGTTGTTCTTGGCGACAGGGACCATCGGAGTTTCCGGATTCTGATTGACACGTAACGGCATCGCGTTCGGTTGTGGCGACAGGGTGGTAGATCGACGTAGAGGAAAAGGGTGAGTGCCACTGGCAACGCGACGAGACCGGAATATATGTGATTTGCTGAGTCAGAAAACGGAAGCCAATCGAAATATATTGTATTATCGACAAAGTTTATTGTATTGGATGAGTATATGCTACATTGGTTGATTTACTTTGTGTCGACAATAGGCTAATGCGTCATATATGCGCGTGACGCGTCGGTCACACCGCCACCGCCGCGATATTCCTTATCGGGTAAAAGCGGAGTTTGTTGATTTTGGTGATGAAGGGCAATGTGAGGGAAAGACAAGGGCAATACGACCATCGTGCGCTCTCGGCAGAACGAAAGTGCGCGGTGGTCGCAATGCGCTGTCCTCGATGCAGTGAGGGTGGGGACGATGTGAGAGGCGAGACGAGGCGGCGTGCACTGGCAGGAACGACTGCACAACGCACAGTGATCGCTTCTCAGTTCTGCACCCTAGTAAGCGCGAGAGGACGGCAACGCTGAAGGTTAGGTAGATCAAACAATCAGTGCATCAAACCGGTATGATTGCACAGGAGAAACATGATCCAGCTGTTATATATGAGTCTACGGCGCGACCGAGAGTACGATGTTGCACGAATAATAAACAAAAAAAGAACCCAGGCAATCGGAGGACAACAGAAATCAAACTCGAAAACGCAGCAGCAACAAAAGAAAACAACCAGAACCCTCGAAGTTCGTCATGGCGCAGAGACGACGTTGACACTGCCACCGCCGGCACTGTCTATCGTTTCCACCTCGATGTCGGCATTCATTGACCCATCCACGCTCGGCCCAGGCCCCGCCTCTGTACCCTCACCCGCACCCGTACCCGGGGCTGTATCACCCTCTGGGACCACTGTTGCCGTCACCGCCTCTTCCCCTTCCCCTGCACCCGTGCCCGTGTCCGTCGCCGTCCTCCGTTCAGACAACCATTTCCCCGCCTCCACCTCCCTTGCCCACGTCCGTTGCCTCTCCTTCAACTTTGCCCTCCTTTCCGCCATCCCTGCTTGCTCATCCCCGCTCAACACGTGCCACAAAAAGTCCTCCGTATGCGGAACGTAGAACAAACGATACGTGCGCACGCACACACGAATCTCGAGCCAACCATGGGCGAGCACGTCCGGTATCGTTGCCGTCACGGACGGTCGCACGTTCCTACAGACACGCAATGGTGAGCGATACTGGGTAACGCTAGAGTCGGACATACCTCCTCAAAAACGGTCGTTGACCTCTAGACAGTGGAAGACCCTGCGCGGTATCACCCTGACAATCCTTCTCGTTTACTTACACGCACGACAAGACAACGAAAAACACTCACCGAAACGTACGCGTTGATGTACGATTGCCATCGCTCAGCCAAAATCTCCGCATCATACGTTTTCGACTCGTCTTTTGCTAACAACTGTACCGTCATCGTCTTCGTGTTTTGTAGCTAGTCTCTCCGCTTTCAGTATTTCCAAAACAAACGGACTGCGCGCAGCACGACGTACCCAATCTATTCGGTAGATATTTTCGTCCAGACCCATGATGTTCTCCGCCAATCGACGGCTGTTCGTTTGATCTTGCATCGTCGGCGACGATAGCGCACGGTCTCGTCTCAACAGCTCGAGCAAGTCGTGACACCGAGGGTCTGCCAGCACGAGTTGCACCTGCTTGATGAACGCGCCGAGCAACTTGTCGATTGTGAATATGCGGTATGCATCCTAGCTTTCATGCCTGAGCTAGCAACAGATCAAGAACAAGGATAGACACAGACCTTGTATCCAAACATGAATCGCATCTGCTCCTCGAACCCATGTTGATCGATCTCGTTGTCAAACAATCGTTCGCAAGACTCGAGCATGAGTTCGTAATAGTGCTCTACGTGCGCGATCCTTTCGTCTAGTTGCGCAAGCTGGGGTATCGTCGACATCTTGTTGTTTTTGGAAGGCGGGGCTGTAGTGCTTTTAGAGGGTTGATTGGCCATCGACGTAGCGAGGTTTTTGTAAAACAAGAAACGAGAACACAACACCTGAAGAAACGGTCCGTTAGTCTATACATCAAACCACCCGACCATGGCCGACTTACCTCGAGTAATCGCAATAGCACATAATAGATATTATTACAGAAAAAGACGTGTTTTCGCGAAGCTGGTCTGGGCGGTGAAGCGACTTCACATTCACCTTTCCCCTCCTCCGCTCCCTCGACTTGCATCATCTCAGGCGGGTTTGGCGATACAGGTCGAGACGGAGCAGGCGAAGTCCCGTCTTGGCCACGCGTCTTCCGCCCGGTCGACTTGGCTTGTTCGCTCTTCAACAACTTCTTCCTCAAATCGCCGCCCGAGGAAACGCCACCCGCCTTTCGACCTCTGCCCGCTCCCGTTCGCGAGTTCCCGCTCACCGCGCTTGCAGTCTCGACGTCGTCGGCAATGCCGTTCGCATCATCCCCGCCTTCCCCATCGACCACCTCGTGCACGACGAACGCACGATTAAATGCCTCGTGGTCGAGCACGAAAAAGAGCGGAATGAAACTCCTGAGGAATGCCTCCACCCGTTTGCGATCCGCGCCGTTAATCTGGCCTTGCGTCCGATCCAACATTGACAACGTCATCTTGATGACATCTTGCAACACCCCCATATCTTCGATGTCGTATGCCAACTGATGTCTCGGCCGCGTGCGCGCAAACAACGGGTCAATGTAGGACGCCCGTTTGTCCATTTGCTCGTCCCGTACAGCCTCGATCTGCGATATGAAGGCGCGCGCGCTAATGGATTTCTTATCCGTCGTCTTGAAGTTGATCGCTTGATGATCGAGCGACTTGTGGTAGTTCCGCGAGTCGACTTCGCGCCAGATCTTGTTCCATTCTCTCTGTGCCCGTTTCCACTCTTCCTCTTTCTCCTTGAGCCGCATGAGTACGACGGGGATCGCGATCGCTGGGGTGTCCTGCATGGCCTGCAATACGTCCAAACCCGCTTCTCTGCCATATATTTTCTTCACGATGCGCTGGTGTATACTCTTCCCAGATCCACCCAGATTGGGCTTGAGCTTGAACACCGCACGTTCTTCTGGAGAGAGTTGGGCAATCTTGTTGTTGATCGGTTCGAGCATCCCAATTGTGCGTACAATCGCTTCGATGTGAAAATCGTACTCGTGCCGCTCTTCTTCCGAACGGTGGAGAGCTTCCTCGTAGACGTTCTTCTTGTGAGCAATAAATCCCGAGTCTTCGCTCGACCATGTGGGGTGAGAAATCCATTCATCGTTCAAGACCGACTTGCACATTTCGTCACGTCCTGAGCAGGTTACTTGAGATTCCTGTGCAAACCAACAGAAGTCATCAGCAATCACATTTGCCGAAACGGATATGTAGTACGTACGGTGGGTGGCATTCGCCTGTAGCTGCCCAGCTGCAACCCAGTATTGATGCGGCCTGGTCTCAGAGGCATAATAGGTGCACTCTGACCTTGTGCGCGTGCCCACGATTGTTGTTGCTGTTGTTCCTCCAACAACCATCTCTCCCTCTCCCTTCTATCGTCCCAACCAAGAATCTCTCTAAATTGACGCATGAGCTCACCATCTCCGAGGAAATTCCGTGCCTCGCGGACAAGACGGGCGGTATCGATCAATTCTTGCGTAAACAGGTTGACTAAGCGCAGGAATTCATTGAATGCGTCGCGATTGTTGATCGCACGTTTGACCCGGTCGAAGAAGTGTGTCTCGTCTGCATTGGGGACAGGAATAGAAGGAGCCGCAAATTGTTGCTGTTGTACTTGCTGCAATTGTGCGTGACGAAAAGACGAAAAGCCTGGAGAGGGGACCCGCTCCACGCCATTGATTGCCCCATTGACAGTCGAATTTCCCTGTTTCGGCTTTCGTCAGCATCAGCAATTCGAGAAAACATAGGGTTCACGATGACATACACGCTGAGTAGTTGCACTTTTGGATACAATCTCTCTTTCACGCTCGCGTTCGTTGGCCTTGCGTTTTCGTTTCTGGGGAATAGTGGCCGCCTCTGCGGCTGCAGAGAGGGAAACTTCGGGTCTGCGCCTTGTCGATCTGTCCAGAGGCGTGTTGGATCTGGTACGCCTGACTTCCGTAGGTGCGGCAAGGAGGCTATCTTCCAAGTCATCGAAGAGTCCTTGAGTCTTCTCAGGCATGAATATTCGAAAATCCGAACGCAGATCAGGATCGTCTTTGAAAAGTCGGGCGATTTCGGCGGACACCTCCCTCTGAATGGAACAAAGCAACATTCAGTGACCTGTTGTGTAGCATATATGCATAGTGAATGGACCTGCCTCATCGACAGCGTCAGCCATGTTATGATATCTCCCTAGTATCTCCAGGAAACGACGGTAGGTCGCTTCGTCGCATCGCTGTTTGATTTTCTGAACGTATTGCATGGCAGGTTCCATGGCTACAGTATCCAACCCCACGCCATAGATATTCGGATCAGGCGGAAGAACGTTTGACGGACCGGCCGTTGAACCTTCGCGAGGAAAAGGAGAACCCTGAGGGCCACCTCGGCCAATTGGCTGGTCGCCACTTGACTGAAGCATCGAGCCAGAAGGCGTGGTGACGGTGATCATAGTAGATTGATGCGAATCCGTAGAGCATTCTATGCGGTAGCCGACGGGAAGAAAGGTATTGAACCCTTGGATGAGTGTTGGGTGACCGTGGAAGAGGTCAGAGACGCGTCTGATAACACCCGGCGTGTCTATCCTGTGCCAAAAGTGAGAGTCTGGTCTGCCTGGGAGTCACGAGCCACACTCACAGTTGACTCTTGAAGTCCTTCATGATGTCCAAAAAGTGGTTGTAGACATCCGGTTGGTCCTGGAATTGAACCTTGACGGCGTCGAGGTAGCTCAAAGCATCGGTGACATTGAGCTGACGTTCCTGGGATTGGCCTTCGACGTAAGAGACCAGTGGGAGCCGGACGGCTGATGCAAGATTATTCTGGGACGAGGTAAACGACACGGCGGCGAGCATGGGTGTAGGCGAGAGTGTTGGTGGGGGTTCCGCGCTGGCGCTGGGGGGAGCAGGAGGTAAGCTGACGTCCCGCCTTGGCTCCGCGTGATCCTCGGCTGGGGGTAACCGCTCTGCTGACTCTTCTTTGGCAGTCACTGCAGGCTCCAATGCCTCGTTGTTCGTGCGATCGGCTCGCGCAGGCGGTTCTCCGACCGTTTCGCTCTCAGTTACGTCCATCGCCACGTCCTGCTCAGCTGGGGCCAATGGCTGATCGGACGCACCAGATGTTGGCGTCCAGATCTCTCCGGCTGTACTTTCAGACTTTGGAGGGGGCGCCAATCCCGGTGCGCTCCCAGCGACAGTGTCATGCTTGACGGGTGAGTCGGTGGCGAGAGGCGGCGGGAGACGTTGTTTCTGGTCTTGCTCGACGTCCATGGCGATGTCGGGGATGGAAGCGTTTGCTAGGCCGTTCAAAGTGGCCTCTGCTTCTCGTTCGCCGTCCATTTTTGGCGTGCGTTTCGCGGTTTCGACGGAATCCTGAAAATGACGAGGCGACGTTCGATCACGCGGGTGGCTGTGTACAACGGCAGATTGACACTTTTTCCCACACCTCTTTTACTACCTGAAAATTTCATGTCGGGCATATGGTGTAGCTGGTTATCACATCCGCTTAGCATGGCGCTGAGTGCGGGGGGTCTCCGGTTCGAGTCCGGATTTGTCCACTTTTTGAATGACATAGGTGAACAGATATTTTCGACGGAAGATGGGGGAGGCGCCAGACCACGGACTTGTGCACGGGTGGCGGGTGCATGTCAGGTAAGTACTGGATAGTCTGGTGACCAGACGGAGACTCTAAAAGACTCGGAGGAAATACTACTGAGGTATGAAACATGAAAGCAGATATCCATGGTGCTCTTCCATCAATCAGATCATGATCTTGTCGACACGAGCTCCTTTCGGGTTGCTCGCCTACGGAAGCTCTTCATTACCATGTGGCACCACCACGGAACTGTCCGTGGTAGACTCCGGTCCACCGCTCACATGCACAGAAGGCATTCAATATGCATCTGACACTGATCTATTGGTCCGTTCACTTATATGTTGACCGTCCTGTGCTTAGCGACATATAAGCCTGACAACATCCCCGCAGCGCTGCCCTTCGCCTCACTTACAACCCCAAACCAGATTAACTTGACATGCTTAACTCTTTGAGTACACAAGGCATCGAATGTTCTCTAGGACAATTCGCAATCGATGAGTGTCGGCCCATGAAAGTGGTTGTTATTGGTGCCGGCTTCAGCGGTATTGCGGCGGGTATCAGGTATGTCTGACACCATTCCGACTTGCAGTTCTTCTTAACGCTATCCGTAATCCGCCAGGTTTTCCCAGAGGATACAAAATATCGACCTGACCATTTATGAGAAGGGCGCTGGCATTGGAGGAACGTGGTACTCCAATAAGTATCCTGTTCGTAAATCTATCTCTGGCACAGTCAGTGGGTTTCCAGCTCATGTCCTCTTTTCACCTAGGGTCTCTCCTGTGATGTACCTTCACATACAGTACGCCATCTCGTTCCTTTTGCGACGGCCCTTGTCTCTGACGGTAGATTTTCAGTACCAATTTACGTTCGAGGTGAACGTAAGTAGATCGCGAGCTCTCGTATGCACCCACATTGACGCACCCTAGCCCGAGTGGTCATCGTTTTATTCATCCGGCCCCGAGATTCGGGCGTATTTGGAACGGGTAGTCGAAAAGTATAGACTTGCTCCCTACCTCAAACTGCAACACGAGCTCATTCATGCACGATACGACGAAGAAGATGGAAAGTGGCACCTGCGGATTCGTCGGCCAGGTCCCGGACATTCGGACGAGAACCCGTCGTACGATGAGTTCGAGGATACAGCCGATTTTGTTTTCTGTGGCGCAGGTGGCCTGAGCCGCTGGTCGTGGCCGACCATCGAAGGACTGAAAGACTTTAGGGGTAAATTGATGCACTCGGCTGACTGGGATACGGACGATTGGAGGGAAGGCGTCAAGGATTGGAAGGATAAAGCAGTGGGCGTGATCGGCTCGGTACGTTTGGTCCATCTCATCTCTTGCGCCATGGCTCGCGACTTATTTCGTCCAGGGCTCGTCGGCCATACAGATTGTTCCGGCACTCCAGCCGTATGTCGGAAGATTGTACAATTTTGTTCGAGGGAAGACCTGGGTCGTACCTCCGTTTTTTGCGGATAAGGTTGCCACCATGTTAGGACGCGATCCTGGTAATGCAAACTGTACGCCCCGATGAACCTGTTTGCAACGTCTGCACTCATGTCAAGAAAAAGATACATTCGATGAGCAAGATAAGGCCAAGTTACGTGACCCAACATTTTACAAGGAATTCCATCACAGCTTACACCACGAGCTCAATGCGAGTATTCGCCCACTTTGATTTTCTTCATGAGAGGCTGAACTCCCCTAGTCTGTGTATAACTACACCTTACGGGACCCTGAGAGAGAGTTGTGCGATCGCGATACATTCACGGCTTACATGAAGCGACGACTAGCCAAGAAAGCTTGGATAGCCGATCATAGTGAGCGTCTTTCCCTCGTCATGCTCATGTTTGACTCAATCTATGACCCCGAGTTATACCCAGTTTTCCCGTAGGGTGCCGCAGACTCACACCTGGACCTGGATATCTGGAGGCCCTATGTGAAGACAACGTACGTGCTTTGAACAACACCGCCAGATGGTTGTCAAAAGCAATGTCATTATAGGTCGATTTCGTCCCAAAGGTCATTCGACGCATTACGCCCACTGGCGTCGAAACGACGGATGGACGACACTATGAACTCGACATTCTTATTTGTGCCACTGGTACGCCTTCGACGTTTACGTCGTAGGTAGATAGCTAGCGCTGATCTCACCAAGGTTACGACACGAATTACCTGTATCCCTTTCCTGTCGTCGGTCGCTCTGGCATGACATTGCAACAACGATACGACCCTCACCCCGTGACGTATCTCTCGATATGTACCGACGGGTTCCCCAACTGGTTCAACTCACTCGGCCCCAACTCTTTTATTGGCGCCGGTAACCTGATGATCATAGCCGAACGCGAGGTTGAGTACGCCGCCACTGTCCTGCTCAAGATGCAGCGCGAACGATTGAAAAGTATCGAAGTCAAGCGAGAGGCTGTAGAAGACTATGATCGGTACCTGGAGGTAACGTTTTTTTATTTCTACTGTTCTGGCGGATGCTGATTGGCGACATACAGGCATATTTCCCTGGGGTAAGTGATTATTGTTCGGAATACAATGACAATAGACCAATCCTGTTGTCGATGAACATCAGACCGTGTATGGATCCAAGTGCCGATCGTGGTACAAGATGGGCAAGGAAGACGGTCGAGTCGTCGGGCTATGGCCCGGCTCATGTCTGCATGCAGCACGCGCTCTCGAGCATCCTCGCTGGGAGGATTATAATTACGAGTATCTGGACAATGTCCGCAGTCGGTTTCATTGGCTTGGAGACGGTTCGACGTACAATGAAAAGTACATGACGGGCGATCGTACGTGTTTTTTTATTTATTTTGCGGCTCGTTTTGGGGCTCGTTCGGGATGGCCGTATGCTTAACGTCCCTGTAATCTCGTCTATGTAGGCGCGTGGTACCTGAGAGATAACGAATTGAATTATCCGCCAGGTATGTCTTTAGCAGCGTAGTGCGTTCTGAGTGTGTTGACGCAGAGTTTCAGTGCCGAGTTCATAGAATTTGTCGCTCAGACATTGTCGTTGGTCATCGATTATCCATCGCCAACGTTCCCTTTAGACTGTAAATATATATCTATATCACGCATCTGTCTTCTGGGAACCGTGACTAGAAGTAAGAACGGCCTGCACTGAATCATTGATTCCTAAATTTTGGGGACACTCTGCGATCCTTGAGTGTGAATGGACCTTATCTCTATGGGAAGGAGACGGTTCTTTTCGCTCCGACGATGGGTTTAGCCTCCGATTTTCTGTCCGAGTCCCTTCACCGGGAATTTCAGTTACCTTGTTTATCAAGGTCACTCCAGTTGTACCATTTTGGGGGCTTTGGGACGCCATATTGTTGCGAGGGCGATCATGAAATATTGGGTTCCCAGGATAAAGGAGATAATAATGTAGACGTGGAAGAATAAGTGTTTCCTGTTATCAAAGTGATTTTTTTCACGGGTGAGATGATAGCTCCTTCAAGTTATTCTTCGACCAACGTTCTGCAGGGTTGAAACTTGAAGTGCTTTCCTCCAAGACATCTTCTATACCGCATTCAATTTCGAAAAATTACGGAATTTGCAGAACTCGTTTGAGCATTGTGGATGTAGTGTACAAGGAACACAGGAATAAATAATCACGACATACTATCTCGCCAGACAATCGTCCGGACAGCCTGTCCTAAAATGAATACTCAAGAGGAACCATTCGAGATATGATTCCGTCAACAAAGTTTATTGCGTCAACGCTGTTCTAGAAAGCTTCGCGAATCCAACTTGTGGAGGGTTGCTGCCGAAATCAAACACGGTATAGAACCGCTGGAGGAAGTTCGTCCCGATATTCCAGATATCTGGTCGGATTCACTGGTCAGCATGGGGATCAGAAACCGAAGAGGAAATGGGAGAATCTCACGAATATCATTCCGTTCTAGACTCAGGATTCCGCTGAAACAATCGTGCGAGCCAGGCTCAACCCGTCCCTCGTTGAGGAAGTAGGCAGGGATTAAAAACGGCTTCCCACCAATGCTAAAAGTCATGGAGGGAAAAGACCTGCATGGGACTACAGGGAGTCAATCAAAAGTACCAAATTCGACCGAAACTCACAGGTGTAGTAACCATTCCCGTATTCCTTTCCGCCATATGCCTGGTGCAGGGCCAAAACTCGAGACGAGTCACCATAAATAAAGTTGGAACCAGTGTCGATGACGGCGGGTACATCTGTCAGAACTATTGCTTTGTTGACTTTAATGTTATCTATGTTCAGCTGCCAGAGACCCTGAAAGGATAATCTAAGTATGCATCCATACCGCCCGGTGTTTGCGCTCACCAGGGACGGATTTATTACAGGGGTAAAGGCGAGGGTGCTATGAATATAAAGCGCCTCGTTTATTCCACCGACGTGTAGCTCGCCTCCAAAAGAGGCGAGCATGAGTGAAAACACTGGTTGAGACAGCTTTCCTTCATTGAACAGCGTGTGAAACAGGGGGCTCTGGCCATGAAGAAGTGAGATAGACGGGAAAGCCAATCCCAATACACCATCTGGACGAAACAGAAGACTTTCCATATCTGAAGAGTATGTTGTTGCGGCACCGAAGGTCTGAATGTCTGCCTATTCATCGGTCGGAAGTGATGATGTTCGCAAATAGTAAAAACATACGGTAATACCAGCAATGGTCACATTGTCCCTGTATTGCTTACCCTGGGCAATCCTACCATCTGCAAATTCTATCCCAAAACGCCTATTGAGGTCCACGTTGGTGATGTCGGGCCATGTGGGATCTGTATCGAGGGTCAAGTCGATTATGCCAGTGGGGGGCCGGGGTGTTGGGGGATGCCAGAGATGCCAGTGGCTTCTGCAGTTCTCATCACCGGTTACGGATGGAACAATGAGATCGCTGAGTCGAATAAGACGAAAGTAGATGGTACTGACGAAAAAAAAAACACTTACCTAAAACCGGTGTCTAACTGGACTGAGGTGGTGACTAGAGTGAGTGGGTGTCACGAATGCGCGGAAAAACTTACCATTGAAGGTCTGGGGAGGAGTGCCGATCGAAATGGTCCCACTCCACATTATACCCATGTGGTCTGTCAAATAAATGCTGGCTGCTTGCCCGTCCCGTTTCGCAACCGAAGGATGCGGCGTTTCCTCGTTCCTATCGGAACTATCCAAGCCACTTGGCCCATGAATGATCTCACTAAAAACGTGTGAGCGAAAACGATGCCTGAGGACATCACAGGTCGATTTACGCGTTATGTGACGTATCATGGAATTTGCGCGCGTTGGAATCAGAGCGTCTCGTGAGTGGTATGGCTATACCATCACCTTTCTCCCTAGGATTAGGTGTTTGGGCGGCCAGAACGAAAATAACCACTGTGATGGCAACGATTGTGATCACCTTGAAGAACATTGGGTAGAAAATGTGGAGGAGCACATATAGCATCAAGTTCGCCTGACTTAAATAATAGTCGCCGAGGATGGTATCACGTCTAGGAACTAACCGGATAAACCAGATAAAAATGAAACTGATGAAGTACATTCGGATCATCGATTAGAGAGTGAGTCTGGACTCACAACCCGGGTTTAACCGAGATGATGCATGTCACCTAGTTTGCCTACAGTACTAGCGCAAGGCGGTGAGTTTGAGAGCAGCGACGACGGGACACGACACACTGTGGACGCGTCACGGTGTTGCGGCGGGAACTTCAGGCGACAGAGGATCGACGTCACCGGAAGTGGGTTTTCAGGCTCCGACGTCGAAGAGCAATGATATATTCCATGGAGCGTAGTACTATCCATGACGAATTTTTTACAGAGCTCGGACTCTCTCTCCTATACCTCCAGCAAAACGTCCAGGTACCGGAGACTCATCTCATCATCCACCCCGAAGACAAAACATCTCGCCCAGACCACCAAAACTGCTCAAAAATAATTACTTCTTCAACACCCTCCACCGACATATTAACTTGTGGATCTAGGTAATACAAGCAGTCATAAAACTCACTTGAGGCGTGTTCCAGCATGCGTCCCAAGAAATCAGTTTCTGGTTGAACTTGGAAAGAGCCTTGGAAGGCATCGAGGTCCAACGGTATTCGTGGTTACGGTCGAATTCTACACCCCCCGGTTCTCACTGACGTGTAAATGTATTAATTAACTAACTTTTTTCCGCGACGCATCAGGAAAACTACATCAATCTTATACGTACTTATTTGGACTCGTGCGGACCTTATTCGTCTTACGCTACTCATGACGTGAGGCTAAGTAAATAAGAGAATTAAGTCAAATAGTTTGATG